>BQNB010034749.1:0-51376 GCA_026074375.1 Tanacetum coccineum
GTGAGCTTGATCTCCGTCGACATTGGTGTCTTGGTTAGTTTGGAATCTTCCAACCCGAACTTCTTTAACATCTCCTTGATGTACTTGGATTGATTAAAAAATATCCCGTCTTTCATTTGTTTTATTTGAAGACCCAAGAAGAAGTTTAACTCCCCCATCATACTCATCTCAAACTCGTCGTGCATGATTTTTGCAAAATCATCACACAAGTTTTGACACGTGGATCCAAATATGATGTCATCGACATATATTTGAAGAATTATAAGATGTGATTTTGATTTCTTTGTAACTAGAGTATTATCGACCATTCCCATGTAATACTCGTGTTTTAGCAAAAATGCTTTTAGTCTATCATACCAAGCTTTGGGAGCTTGCTTAAGACCGTACAAAGCCTTTTTAAGTTTATAAATATAATTTGGTTTTTCAAAATCAATAAAACCCGGAGGTTGAGCAACGTAAACCTCTTAGTTTATAAACCCGTTTAGAAAAACACTTTTTACATCAATTTGGTACAGTTTAAAATCGTTTGCACAAGCAATGGCAAGAAGTATTCGGATAGACTCTAATCTAGCTACCAGTGCGTATGTCTCATCGTAACCTATACCTTTTTGTTAATTATATCCATGTGCTACTAACCTAACCTTATTTCTAGACACTATACCATTTTTGTAACATTTCTCATTTTCAGGTCATTTCCCGACTCAATTATTATCCTTATTTATTTTTAGAGTTTTACGCGTTTACTTTTAATTATTATCATATAGTTGAATCGCGTAAACTAAAAATCAACATTCAACGTAAACGGACACCAAACAAATAAAAGTTTACATAAAGCAAGTGTTATATAATTATTACGAGTATAATTTATAACATTTCACATTTTATTTTTATTGGTTACGTAAAACGTTTACATTTCGCAATAAAATACATTTAGGCATACCCGAAAATACCTATAACTATCTATACTCAAACCAATACCCATAATTATACCCACTACACAAAAACTAACTTATTTATCAACTAAATAAGCCATAGGGCCGGACATGTATTGTATACCATGATAAATAACTTAAACTCACTAGTTTACTTCCATAAGCCCCACAAGTGTACCACATTACACATGTTTCTAAAGATTGGCACATCAAAGGTACCTTGCATCCAATGAGAAGCCTCCCTCCTCCTAGGGAGGAGGAGAGCACTTACACACTCTTACAAGACTTGTACCTTTACCACTACATCCCATGGTTTTGTTTAAGGTTGTTTCATAACAAACTACTACTACTTAAGGAAAGTCTTATGTTCCTTTAACACACACATCCATTCACTAGTAAAAATTAATCACCAAACTCTCTCTACTAGTCAAATAAGCCACGGCTCAAAACTAAGAAACTAGGGTTTCTTATTAATTTCATTCTAAAGTATTTCAAGTGTTCAAGCATTGTTACTAAGCATATCTAAGGTGTTTGGGTTTGATTTGGAAGCTTGGGTTTTGGATTAACAAGGGTTGTAAGCAAGAAGAAAGTTAGGGTTTTCATTAGGGTTTTGATCTTGTGTTTGATTTCTAAGGTTTAAGCTTAGGTGTAAGCTTGTGTTCTTAATCCTACTTCACTTCTCTAAGGTCTATTTAAGCTTTAACATTTCCATTCATTCATTTACATGCTTATATACTTGTTATATTATGTTAATCACCACCTAGGTTGTTTTCATGGAAGTACAAAATATAAATGGTTATATTGTGGTTCAAATTTACACATAAGAATGATGAAGTAATACTTAAAATGAAAGTACACACTTTATATAAGTGTAAATTAATTTATATGTTTAGGTTATAAATTAATTTATGTTGAAAGTTTTTTTTACAAAGTTTATGTACAAATATTATGAGGACACTTTATTATGGACAATCACTATGGACTATTTAGAAGACCTAAAATTAGTAAGACTCATGGTAAAAAGTATGGTGAAAGACTAGTACAAGAGTTCTCAAGAAATGGATTTATAAAACCAAAATTTTGAAACATAAACAAGCCAACTATTTTAATACATTCTGTTAGATTTTGACAAATAATGTATTCACTTTATATTTTATTAAATTAGTACACATTACAAGGATCGTAAGCATATAAAGAACTTGAAAAATCGAGCCCTAACGAAGAAGATATGACATTTGCAAGTTACGATAATTAAATGTATAAAAAGTGTTTTTATAAAACTTATTTTATAAAAACCCTTACTGTTTCAGGTCTGATATAAATTTATAAATATTTTATAATGATAGTACTTGTCATGAGGATTCCAAAGCATAATGAAACTCGAAAAAAAAACGAAATTAAAACGAATAAGATACGAGTTTTGCAAGATTTAAGTTTATAAAAATACTTTTATAAATTGTTTGACTTTTCTGAGTTGACCCAGATTTTTATAAATTCTGTAAGTGTTTTATTTAAACAGTTTAGTTTGTCACGATTCCATACATATAAAGAACAAGCGAAACGGAATTAAAATGAGTAAGTTATGACTTTTGAAAGGTTACGACGATTAATTATATAAAAGTAGTTTTATATAATTTTATAAAAACAATAAAGTTACTGTTCATCAGAAGCAAAAATATTATAAATATAATAATTTGATAGATTTTCTTAATACGAAGCCATGGATATAAATAACACGAAAAACGTGTTAATATGGGTAAAGCTTAAGGCTTTATAAAACCATATCACATAATTTTTTACCTTTTTGTGCACATATTTTATAAAAACAAATAAACTAATTATATAATGTCATTATATAATCAATAATAATATTAAAACGTGTATTATTAACAAATAATCAATTGTGGGACGAAAACCACACTCTATTTTAATACCTTCCCAAGAGCCAACAAGTAAAGACAAATACAATAAACATGTGCACCACCACACAAGTGATAACAATATATATATATACTAGCAAATTATTATAGTTTATACAAGAGTCGTTAGCCTAAACTTGTAGACTAAGACTGGCCGTATTTACTTAGGTATTTGACGGTGTGATCCATTTGCCATACTTGGATATATTTACCATTCACAGAGGACTATCTACTAAGGTGAGTTCATAGCCCCATGTTTTACTATATCAATGATTTACAACTTTTGGGGTGAGAAACATGCTTTGTTTTACAAATTGGACGTAAGTGTACATTTTATCATGATTACGTGTTTGCCTAAGTAGCGATAACCCTCTGAGCCCATTATCATGAACTGTCAATTACTTTGTGTGAGCGCGAATGTTATAAATAGATCTATTTGGGGTTGACATCCCCATCCGGGTGAGTAGCTCTCACTGGTGTCACGGAGTGAACCAACGGATGTATACCATGTCGGATTCGGATGTTGCGGGTTAGAACATCATCACGGGCAATGTAGGCAATTTATATTGCAATTCATACATGTCGAGCTTCAGTGTCATGAGCTTAGGGAAACGTAATTACATTTGTGATGTTTGCATATGTTGCATTATCATACATTTGAAAATCTTACGGTCCTACATTACATTTACATAAACCTATGAATTCACCAACTTTATGTTGACGTTTTAAGCATGTTTTTCTCAGGTCAATAAGGCACGAGGTGCTAAGGATACATTGGGATAGTCTTTTGGGAGTCATGCATTAAAGATTTAGAGTCATTACATGTTGGGATATTGTTATGATCTAAAATCTTTGTTATCAAGTGTTGAACAATTTAAGCCGTTGTGCTTTGTATTAAACAATTTCAATAAATCCAATGTATCGTATTTTAAATGACTCTTTTAGAGGTCGTTCTCATATCTTGTGCTATTGATCTATAATGTAACACTCCCGGATACTCATATTTCGCTGTGACCCAATTTGAGGTGTTACATAGAACTACATACAGCTTATATGTGACTCTAGATTATAGGACTACAAATTTAAGCCCCTAGTGCCTCCCTAGTTTAAAGAGTGGTAGACTAAGTGGCGACTTAGGATTACAAATAACATTTTGTGGCCTTGCTTTGGGTCACGATGGACCATAGACTACCAGCATATATATAGCGATCAAACATAAGTGGGTAAAGCCTCGATGAGCTAGGTTTCAATAATCACCAGTATTGTCTCCTAGATAGATTATAATTGATGGATGTATGCTTTAAAGAGAAACACATAGAGAATTTTCTAGAGAGAGACAGTGTATGATTAAAGTGAAAATGATTTTGACTAGCTTGCCGTCTTCCAAAAGTTGGAAAGAGGCTTATAAAGTTTTTACAAAATACCGGGTATTAGACCCGTCTTAAAAACCGAAAGACATACGATTAACTATATAAACTATAACTATTATAAACAATAAATTTTTATAATACTGGGGTGAACCAGTCCTTTACTCCATATCTAACAAAACTCCCCCTAAAGGAGGTCACCCTTGAAAACACTAGACTGAAGCTCTGTTACAGCTTGCAGTCATTTGATTCTTCACATTACAATCTGTAATTTGTTGTAGTGACTATAGATAACAATTGAGCTTGTCACTTTTGACTTGTTTTTTGATTATGATCATGAGCTTTCTTAGATCACACCAAACTTAATCTCTCCCATCATCTTGTACTTTATTGCCATCTTGTGCACTTTGTGAAGAAGAATATGATAATCAGAGTTTCGGAGCTTGACACCTTATGAAGATCTTCATAGCTTCATAACATATTTAGGTCGTGTCTGAGCATTCGGTTATTAACATGACATTACTGGAACTGGGTATCTCCATCTCCATCTCTAAATGATCCTGTAATGAAACAGTTAGCAATAAAGAGAAAATTAATTTGAAAAATTAGTCTAAGTGTTAATTATGAAAATATTTTGTAACACTTCGATAGTTTTGATTGTTTGTCAAATGTTCAAATAACGTGCAATCTTATGCTGGAACAAGTTTGATTCACGTAGAATTCGCACCATCATTCTTTCCATTGACCAATGTGATTTCTTGTAGAATCGCACAAGTCAACCTACCTAGAGCTTGTTTTTGATGTATAGCTCTACAGAGTTCCATCTCATAGTGAATAACCTTCGTATCACTCGGATGTTCCTAGCAATATCACAATATAAGCTAGGAACTCTTAAGATAACCTTGTTTCCACAGTGTGTGAAAGACAAGATAAATGGAAATGTGTCCTAACGAGATTAATTGATGATCTCTTGGCTCTAGACTCAAAAGTGCGCTTTAATATTAGTGATCGAAAGCTGGAGCTGACTATATACCACCTATTCAATACCGACTTCTCTGGGTAGTGAAGGAGAAGTAATTGCATGTTATCCTCCATACAATGAGACAAGTTCTTTCAAGAGAAACTCGAATGGCTGAGGAGGGTTGTGTCATTGCATCACCTGGTCCATGAGCGTTTTCCAATGTCAGCAATCAACGTTGTGATTCTGACAGCAATTGTATTGCCCGGTTTCTGCCTAAGTGTATGAAGTGCTTCTTTCATTACACCCTTTATCTGTACAATTCTTTTTCATGTCCTCAACCCCTTCAGTGTTTACCCGAGACTGTCATAGACTAGCACCTTGTTGGTTGGTATATTCCAGTTACTACTCCATCAATTCATTCGGCACTATTCCCTTGTCCATATTTACTCCTTTTAATCTTACCTTAAGGACTTCTGTACTAACTAGTGGATTGTCCCTTGGTAATCCCTTACGGTCTGGCAGATCATAGGAACGAGTAACCTAACCACCATCCTTATAACTTCGATAAAAGTAAATACATGGTCAGTCTTTGGTACACTTTCACCTGCCAAAAATCACTAACTGTTGAAAAACTCACTCATGTACTTATGAATAAACTATCAAAGTATTTAGTACCCGATTGATTTTGCATTTCAGAAAAGCTCCCCTCAACATGTGCATACGTTAATTCGAAATTGTTTAGCACCTGGGGTGAGAATACACCTTAGAACGTGACTCCTAGAATGTAATGATCAATAATTTAGTTACAGAGCTGTGGAATGGAACGTATTAATGCTCCCCTCAATCGTTAGGGTATGTGTTAGTGTCAAAATAATAATTTGAAAGATTTTTTCGTTAAACTCAAAACCAGGTTTTTTTTTTAAGTGTTAATGAAAACTCATGAAAGATTCATACACTGACACATAACATCAAATTCCATACAAGTTAGAATGTACAAGATGTATGTTGCATTACCGATGATATTGATCTTAATCATTCACTTCTCTTGATTAGTTGGTAGCCAATATCTCTGAGTCTTCCACTAATGATGCATTCGAGATTTCTGATCTTTAACTTTCTCCCAAATATCTCGATGACCTGTAGGTTTTTGTAGTGGAGTGGTGGTGGTGGAAGTTTTGAATGTTTGTATCAGTTGGCCTGTAACTTAAGGGTACATCAGCTGATGCAGTGAGAGCTCTGAAGATTTGGTTCCTTAGCTTCTTTTGTCTCTCCAAGACCCGGTTACACTTTCCAATCGGCACTCAGACATTAAATTTGAACAACACTCTCCCCCTCAATCGATGACCCGTTTTCTATTGAAAGAGTTGTAGTCATTGATTGAGTGTCAAATTGTCCGGATTGATTTTCAAACAACACTTTTACCACCGTGGTTAACACAAATAATTTTGAAGAATCAATTAAGAAAAATTATTTGGTTATCAAACAGGAATGTACTTCTCTTCCAATTAAGAAAAACATGCACAGAAACTACATTAATCCCAAAGTTGCATGGAATAAAGTAATCCATGCCCGAGTAAAAATTAATTTACCCCGTTGTTAGAACAAGATGTCTTCAGATGACAATCTTCCTTCAAAAATGAGAACCGGGTTGCAATTTGAAGTAATTGCAAACCATTTTGTAATTCCAAATGAACGTTTAAAATATTTACCAAGTCCAATTTTTTTTATGTAGCTATTACAAAGGATACAAGAGATACTTCATATTTACACATTCTCTCCCTTCTTGAAGGCGTTTGAGGGTTTCAAGAGTAAACTCTTCATTCCCAAAGTCGTGGGATTAGAAATTCGAAAACGCTGTCTTGTAAAGCTTTTGTGAGAAATCTGCCAGCCCTGATGATTTGTTTCACGCAATTAGAGTTCAACACTCTATTTTCCACTTGCTCTCGGGAATGAAATGGAGTCCGTATGTCGATGTGCTGTAGTATCGTGAGTGCTGGACCTTGTTGCAGCTTAGAGCAATGCACTTTGTTATCATACAGTACAGAGGAACTTATTGAACATGTAAAGCCGTGAGTCTTTAGCTGAGATCTCAACCAAAGGATCTTGAGCACAGCATCCAACATATGCAATGTAATCGCCTCTGTTGTTGAGATGCCATGCTTCTTTGCTTCTTTGAATGACCACTAACCATCTATCTCCAAAGAAACTGAAGCACTTCCCGACGTACTTCTTCGCCAGGAATCCTGACATCCCGCATGATCCCCGCATCTGCATAAGCTGTTAGTGACATAGGCATTGTCAATTGGGATACCAAGACCCATGTTAATGGTTTCCTTTTAGAGTACCCGGGAAAGATACGTTTGAATTTGCTTCAAGGTGCTTTTTGGTAGGCTTAGCCTGATATCTAGCACACATGCATACAACGAATACAAGGTCTCGTCTACTGGCTGTAAGGTACATTAGGGAGCCAACCATTCCTCTAAATCGAGTTTTGAACAGCCTGAGTCCAGATTCCAAAGGATGATCTATACCACCTGCATTTGAAAACAATCGAATTTGGAGGGTTTCGGAAATTTCGGATCCCCAAATTGTGTTGGGGTCCTATCGTTAGACTACATAGTAGTACATGTCACATGGATCCTAGGGTTAAAGGCAACAGTTATCCAAAGAGCAAAATTC
Source organism: Tanacetum coccineum (assembly GCA_026074375.1). Classification (NCBI taxonomy): domain Eukaryota; kingdom Viridiplantae; phylum Streptophyta; class Magnoliopsida; order Asterales; family Asteraceae; genus Tanacetum; species Tanacetum coccineum. The sequence goes on from BQNB010034749.1 coordinate 7,859, forward strand.
TTTCTGTGGGTCTCCATTGATGACCACAATTAAGTTTTTCCTAAGGTGAATTTCTTTCTTGTGGGGTCTCCATTAGATAACCAACATTAGCAAATATTTGCCGTTGCCTTTTCCAAACCTGCTTGTCTATTCAAACTGTTATCATACAGTTTGCCTTTGGTTGCCAAATCGCTTGGTTTCTTGTTCAAAAAGTATTAGACAGTTTATCGCTTTTGGTTTACCAAACCTGCTACCCTTTTTCAGACAATTTTAACAGTGCGGTAGCATGCACATAGCTCAAAAATATTAACAACACACATTTCATGATTTGCAGAATTCAAACATTTGTTACAGCATTTGCACACAATTTCAAATTCAAATTAATTACAACAAGCTTAGAGCTCAATGCAGAATAAACGTAAACTCGATTCACTTTTGTCCAAACAGACTTATTTGTTCTAGGATGGTCTTCTACTTTCTTGTTATTCACACTCTTAGCTGGCAGGATCCTATTGTGCTTGTTAATTGCTCTAGACTTTATCCGCTTGCACGAGTTTTCGGTTGCATTCCAGTTTACTGTAGTGTTATTAGTAGATGTACTGCATGTAACAGTAATAGTTAACTTGCTTTTTCCTATTTAAAGGGATAAAGGAGCTTGCTATCTCTTCGCGGTTGAATCTTTAGCCAGTGCCAATAACATATTTCTACCAATTTCCGAGAACTTTAGTTTATGACAGCAAGTTAGTAACTTACCAGTGGGTTAAACTACTCTAAGCTTCCTCCTACAATCTCCTAACTGTTTCTAACACTCTCCTTTAAGATGTTGATATAGGTTAAATGAGCATTGCCTATTTTTCTAAGGCGTAAGAGGGATTGTTTCTATACTATGCATAACATACCAGGAGCAAGAAACTTTGTTTTTGACAGTAACTTCTAGCGGCAAAACTTCAAATTGCCTTCCTAATTGAGCATATTAGAATACCTCAATCTTGGTTAACAAGGAAGATGTCCTTTTCATTATTGCTAAGTGCGCTTGATCATAATAGACTCAAAACATTTTCCTTGTAATGCTGCCTTAATAACCTTTTCTATTTCTGCTCTTATAACGCTCATTTTCTGTTCATAGAAGATCAGTGACCTCGTTATCATTATAAGGCTAACAACTTATTTCATTCACATTAAGACTAGAACTTTCAAGTCTCTAAATCACGTTGTCCCTTTTCTTGAATCCTGATGTTCCAATTCTTGATCCTTAAAGAATGCAGATTAAAATCAAGAGCTTCCTGTATGCTGTATTTTTTTTATTATCAAAACTTTTTGAAGATGTTGATACTTTTAATTGCAATTTTAGGTATTGCCTTCAAGTTTTGAATATGTTTTTGACATCTTAAGAACTTTAGACATCCAGCTTCAAAGATATAGACAACTCATTTTTCCACATCAAACAACATTTGATTCGACAAACAATTAGCAATCAGATCTCATTTTTCAATGAGAAGGTTTTTTCTTTACAATTCATCACATTGCTGTCCACGAACATTCTGATCCACCTCATCTGACATTTGAATCAAAATTATCTATCCATTACTTTAACTGTCTTTTAACGAGGGCCGTTTGAAACTCCGCCAAAGTGTTCTTTAAGAGTTTTGAAAAATGGAATAACTTCAGTGAGGTAACATCTTTTTGTTTGCTCAAAACCTCTTTCCCCTTCTGTAACACCTGTTGGGGTGATTCTCTTTTTGCAAGTTTTGTCAAATTCCGTAAAAAGTTGTGTGAGTACATAAAGATTAATCTTCACTTGACTTTTAGTTGGAAGAACTCTGGGGACAAGCTTGACAGGAGTATTAGGTGGATACACTGTCAATGCTGAAAGTGGTTTTGGAACTGAGGTCTCAGCCTTTTTCCTGTCATTATTATCTATGGACCAAAATATCTGTTCTGGGGTCAGATTTCTTTGTGGAGCAAAGGTTGCAAGAAGGTTCTCCTTCGAGTAATCTGGGGGGGCAATCCTATCCCTAATTTTATTTTCCACACATAGAGGGCTTTTCATTTTCTCATGCTTTTTTCCGGAGTTATCCTCAGATATCTCATGAGTGTCCTCTAAGTCATGCACAACAGGACGTGCATGATTGGACATGACTAATACATGACCATTATAGAGGGCTGGTTGAACTTGCTACGCACGAGTAAGATATAAGCGATTTTTGTTGCCTATCGCTACCTTGTTCTTTTCATCATAAAATGATTTTGGTTTACATATCATGTGAACTGTTTGAACAGACTGATCTTGTTTGTATAATCTATCTTCAACCTTTTCTTTTAGCCTTTTAATGTCTAAAAACTCTTCAAGGAATTTGTCTTCTTTTTGTTTAAAATCCTTTTTCAAAATGATCGCTTCTTCCCTCATTATCTTATGATGGTTAAGGGTAGAACGAAGTTGCAATTGTGCAGAATGAAGTTCCGATTTTAAAGAAGTTTCTTTTCGATTTCGGTCAGAGATAATTATTCTCATTTGTTCATCAATCTTTCGTTCTCTATCAGTTAATTCAAACTTAGCCCGTTGTTCATACACCCCGACCAGTTCCTTATATCTCGCAAGTTCAGAAGTCAATGTGTCATTAACTACTTTAACCTGCTTATTTGCTGACATACTTTGGACACCCTGTTCATGCATTTCATCGAGAATTGACATCAATGCATCATTTCGTACAGAAGATACATTACTTTGTACAACATGTTCTTCGTTGTCTTCCACATACTGATCATACGGAATAATATTACTATCACTCGTATAGTCAGCATCAGAGTCAACAACGTAGTTGTGTTGTACATCGCTTTGCATCTCGTGTACTTCATGATACTCATCCATATGATCTACAAAGGTATCATGATCTTGTACCTCAAACGGAGTATTCGAGTCATATGATGGCCCGGCTTCATCGTAGATTGGATCTTCAGATGAAAGATTTGCCATGAACATGGTCTGTGTGGTGGGAGCCTCATCAACATCAGAGTCGAATGCATCGCATTGATCAGCTTCAAAGACATGGTCCACATTGAGTGCCAAATCATCCACATCTTCATCAAAATTGGTGACCTGTTCTCCTGCAAGAAACAACAACTGCTCTTCATCCAGTACAACACCATTCTCATGAGCATTCATAAGCAGCATCTTGTCTTTGAAGTAGTCTGAATCCTAAGGACGCTTTGGTTGTGGACATTCTCGTGCTATGTGCCTGATTCCTTTGCAGTTGTAGCACATAACTTATTTTCCTTCATTATCATCCCAACATTATCATCTCTAATCAAATGGTTCATCTGGGGGGGGGACCACATCTGGTTCCCACTAGAATTAGCTTTCTCTCACCGGAACCCCTGGCTTGGATCTAGTTCCTTCACTTGAGGCTCTAGAGATGACTGTGGACTCATCAGGAACCTCCTAGTACTGTTACCGTTCCTTAATTTGAGTCTCCTAGTTCAGGTTGTCTATTGTTATTTTCTTGCTTTCCTTGATAGCTTTCATGTATGTCGCAGCTGACTGTCTTAATTGTGTGGGCTCGGATTCAGATTCAGCATATGCATCAGACTTGTGTCAGTGATCTGGATGTTGTTTGGAAGCATATGCATCAAAGGTTAACAAAACATCATCTCTCTGTGATCATTGATCTGCATCTAGGTTGAGGTAGTAGCTGATTGTTGTTTAGAAGCAGATGCAGCAGACTCCCGTGTTTCTGTTGACTTGTGTTGTCATCTTCGAGGAGGTTGAGCTGACCCAGAAGCGGCAGATTCGGGTCTTCTTCTCTTTGCTGACCTACCCTAGTTTGATCCAGTGAAGTGCCTCATTCATCATCATCATGTATTCTCTCATCATCACTTATCATGCTTTCTCTTGTGGTCTTTAACCTTGACTGCAACTTCCTTATCCATGGCATCTTCATCTGCTATTAAAGCTTCCATAAGAGCATGGTATAGATGGTAGTTGGCAGGATTTCTGTTTGCAGTCTTGTTCTTATTCATGTGTTTGAAAGGAGGAGCATCTTTAGTTCAAATTCTTCAAGAGCCACTTTTGTCTGTTGACTGATGAGAGTAAGTTGAATCTTGTTTTCTCCTCACCTTGTTCCCTTTTGATTCTGATAATCTCCTTTGGACTCTTTTTAGATTCTTAGATTCTTGATGGACTCTGGGCCAGGCAGCGCAGAGTATTTCTCGATTAAATCTGCAGTGTGTCGTTCAAGAATCTTAGGTGAGCATCATCAAGTTTTTGTTCCTAGATATTTACAACAAACCGTAGAACTTGGGATTCTGATTGAAAGCCAAAACAACGGCAGAGTGATCAGTCTTCTTTTTTTTGAATTTTTTTTTTTTTTCAGACATCTCTTGCTACAATCTTGCCACTTTATGTGAAGGGCAATGAATGGAAGTGATTTCGGTGAGAGATTGGGGATTGTTATAGCTTCAGTGTTGATTGTGAGGAATGTGACCTTAGGGACGACGACTTAGCTAGATGAGACATCTGTGAAGGGTCAGCAATCATGGAGGAGTTGACGTTACTGTCTGAAGACTTGGATCAGGTAGTGGAATAAGACTCCTATATTCAACTTTAGATTTCTCCTGATCATCTCCTCGGTTGGTTTGTCATAAGAATTTGATCCCCAAAGTTATAAGTGTCATCGGAGATTTTTCATGGAAAGACATAGAACCAGAATGACTTTATTCGGATTTTCTTCGATGCCACGTTCGTATGTTATAAGCTTCAGGTTTTCATGAACCTTTGGTTGGCTGTCGCGAGGAATTCATCATCCATGTGTAAGGGTTTGGTCCAGCAAGAGAGACACATGTAGTTTTCCAGAGTTTCATCATAGTCTGGTCTTCTTGCATGGCTCAAAGGTCTGTGTCCAGACACAATTCTTGCATGAGTTAGCATGAACTTCTCTTGACACAGCTCTTTTTCTGCTTCAGTTAATTCATCCATCCATGTGCTCAGGGTTTGGTCAGCAAGAGCTCACTAATGTAATTTTCCAGAGTTTGATCACAGTCTGGTCTTCTTGCATGGGCTTCAGGGTTCTAGGTCCAGACAAATTCTTGCTATGAGTAGCATGAACTTTCTCTTGAACAGCTTCTTCTTCAGCTTCAGTTATCTGATAGATTTACCTAATTTCCAAAGCTAAGTCTGGTTTAGGATGAATGTTTGTCATTGGCAGGATGTGATCTCTACGGCCTTCGAAAAGATCAGCACTCAGAGTAAACCATTTTTCATCAAGTTTGAAATCTATAAACCCCATTCTTTACATCATGAGTCAGAGTATTCCAGAATAGCTGAATATAGATAGAAGGGACATTTGCTGATGTAGTGAATGCCCTAACAAAGTTTGTGTTCTGACGAATATCAACTGAAATGCGGAAGATAGGATTCTTTTGCAACTTCTGTAGATCCAAGATAAGGTATCCCTTTCTAATCTGTAACCACTCCGAGCAATGAAGGATCTATTCATTCTCTTCTTTCCACATCTCTTTCACATTCATTCGATTTCATACACATTGAGGACCAAGTTTAACCGTGTTGATCACATTAGATTCACTATTCTCCCCTTCAAAAATTGCATATGTGATTGCCATTTTTGATCTAGTGAATTAGAATACCAGCTGATCTACGTTGGTCCACTTAACTAACGAACAAGCATGGGAAAATATGAAGCTTGTTAATGAGAATGGTTCAAACACAGAAGATTTCCTCTTCTTTTGAAGTTAAAGCGCACTGAAGCGTTAATCTCTTTTTCTTTAAAAAAACTGGTTTTTTGCGTACAAATGAATACGAAAGCCATCGACTTGAGCTAACAAACATTGAGTGTTTCGAAATGTTAGTCAAGATGAAAGATTTTTCTCTTTTCGTTATTAAGGATAAATGCGCTAACACTACATTTTCCTATTTATCTGAAGATGGGTTGCAATCATAACATATGATTACAAGCCATTTTACATGAGCTCAAAATTGGAATGTTTTGTTATATTAGCTCTGGTGTTTAGACCGAAAAGAATTTCTCTTTTCGTTGTCAAGGATAAATGCAACTGACACGTACAACTTTCTTTTCTCTTGACGGCTTACACTTTCTTTACATTAAGGAACAAGGCTTAAAGGGATGCCAACAGACGCATTTGACATTAAGGAACGAGGTTCTTGAACCGTTTTGATCAAAAGTCATCAAGATGAGAGTGAGGCCTGAAACTGTTGTGAACAAACATCATGATACAATGAGGACGAGGCTTGAAACTAACTGTGATACAAGCTGTCATCAAGATGAAGAACGAGGCCTGAACTGATGTGAACAGACATCATGAGACAATGAGGACCGAGGCTTGAACTGCTGTGATCAAGCGTCATTAAGATGAAGAACGAGGCCTAAACTATTTTGTCCAAACATCTTCTGACAAAGAAGACCGAGACTTGGACTGCTGATGTGCAAACTCATTTGAAGCATGTTACATCAGATTTGAACTCCATGAGTATGAGATATCAGTCTTTTTGGTAACCAAACTCCGAGTCTTTCCTTTAAAGGATTGACAGATGTACCTGCACTAACATAAAGAGTTTGATTGCATTCATATGGGTTAGTGATATCATCATTTGAACCATTTGGAGGTTCACTGTCAACTTGGTTGTGTATGATGAACACCTTTCCAGTAGGTAATCCAGCCTAAGTCGAACAGTCTTGGAAATTCTAACCCGTTGGTTTCCAACCCTAAGACAAGATCTAGGATGTGTGTGGTTTACTCATGCACATGCGAAGGAACTTATTGAGATAAACCTTTGTCCTATACCATTCTGCCTACCATGTTTATGAGTGTGGTTCTTTGGTTCAACAGGATTGTTGTTTCTGATCTTGGGGGACTGAACTTTAGCATGAGAATTCACCTTATTCAGGATCTTTGTTATACAATCATCATGATTTGTATTAAAGATATATTTATGACAATCGAACAAACCCAATTGTTTTGGGAGTTCCAAGAAGAAAACTAGAATTCCTAGAAGTGATCTACTAGAGGCTCACCATTGACATCACCATACACTAAATACAGGAGAACTCCTATATATGTTTCTAGGTTTTGGTGTACAAGCATTAGGAGTGCAGTGTGCTCTAGTAGAGGCCATATCCTTATGACTAGGAATCCTGGTTTTGTCTTGTGTCATTTTCTAGATCCTCTAGAACGTATTGTAGAGCATGAACCATATCATTTAGAAACCATACGATTCTTTATGACTATCCTAGAGTAGTTCGGTGCGTTCACCTGGATGAGGTGTTGACGCAGCAGCAGATTCTCTTAAACTTTAGGCAAATAATGCAGAGTGATTGTTTTTGACAAATTCATTTTTTCTCTCAAATTGGGGATGGCAAACCGTGTCTTGAAATTCTAGGTCGTTCAGACGTAAACGCATTCGGTTGTCTAACAACTAAATGGTTTCTAGATGGTTGTAAAGGCGGTTTCCCCAAGATTGATGCTTTGGCAAACTTAGTATCCACGCTATTTCCTTTTATCTTTCTAAGTTCATTTTTTAGTGCCGCATTTGCAAAAACCTTTTCCTGAAGCTGAGCTTTTAAATCAGCCATTTCTACAGACTTTTGGAATTAATTTGAGAAATTAAAGATTCACTGTTGTCTTTATTCTGAACTTTCGTCTTTTTAATTGAATCAAAAAGTTCTTTGTAAGTCTGTTTCAAATGCTTATTTTCTTTATGCAGTTGCTCATTTGCTGCAAGTAATTTAGCCACACTGTGTTTTAATTCGATGTTAATCGTTTTCAATACATCGATATCAATTTTTAATGTGGCTCATTACTTGTTTCCTTCCACACTTTTAATTGTATTCTTCAAGTTGCAAAAATAAGTGTGGTTCAGGCCAGTAGCTGAGCTTTCAAATCCTTAAATCACAAAAATGTTCATGAAATTCAGGAAATTCCTGATTTTACATGGTTGTTACTTTGAAAACTTTCTCCTTTTGTTGAATTTGTATTTCAAAGTGAAATACAATGTTTTTCCAGTTGTAAAAATCGTTTTGAAAGTTCATTGTAAATTTCCTTATCAACCATATCTTTCGTTTTGAGAAGCTCAGTTTTAAGCAAAGCATCCTGGTCAATCTCTCCTCCCCTATGACACATATTTGTTGAAGTAGGTAGTGTATGCTTTCAATAGTTTCCTACTGTTGTGTGTCATAACTGGGTTCAGATTGCTCAGTATGCTGTTGTTCATTAGCAAGGATATTATGTAGAGCAGTCAATTGTACCTTAGCAAATGGCTCATCGTCATTTACTGGTCTGATATCTGCATCCACAGCTTGTGTGGTATAACTCCCTGAACTGCTACTTGTATTCTGCTTGTCGGGCTTTGTCTAATGCTTTCTGTGAAAACCAACCCAGCATCAACTGCTTTACGCATATCGACCTTTTCCTCTTGCCTTTGCATATGAGTTTCAATCTCTGATTTGCTGAATGCATCGTTGTTTTCAGGCTCTATCAAACTGCCTTTGGATTTTTGATACAATCAAGCTGTCATCCATTGCTTGAACTGGATTGATCTGAATATCTTGAGACTGCATCTTGACACTTGACTTAATTTGATGCTCATGAAGTATTTCATCATGCAACTGACTTCCATTCTCCTTTAGTGCATTAAGTTCATTTTCTTTCATGCGTAATACACCATATGTATTTACAACTCTATGAATGACCGCTTCAAGTGTATCCAGGTTCTCGAGTAACTCACGTCTGTACGCACTAGGTTCACAGCGCGTGAAGTCTTCGAAGTCTTGTTGCCAACCTTGATTCAGAAGATCCGTTGCATTTACCCCTTTTGAGGCAAGAAATTCCTTGAACTGTGTTCTGAGTGCTTGAAGACAAGTCTTTGCATTAACCCCATGAAGATTCTCTCTTTCAAGTTGTAGCCTTAACTGATCCAGATTATGAAACATCTTCAATTTGAAAGTCTGATGCTCTTCACCAAAGAATGAGCGAAATGCTGGTTTAAATGCATCAACAGCATAAGGCGAATTAAGGAGATAGAGATCATGAAGATGTGTCTCGAGTTGTTCAAACCATGTCATGCAGTTGGAGTGCCTTTGTTTTGCGAGCCGTTGCGTCAGTTGAAGCTCTCTCTCTTTTAAATTAGAATTAGAAGATTCCATTGAAATTCGATGTGTGAAATAAAATTAAGGATCTTAAGTAGATAATGTGATTGATGTTGTGGTTTTAAATGCAATTAACGTTCACGGGATTTTACAAGTCTATGATTAAAACCGATAAAAGATTAACGGGATTTTACAAAATCAATAGAAAACCGTGAATGAATAATTGTTTGTGATTTAGGTTTGTTTGTTGTGGTTTGATTATCTTTGAAGTACTTGGTTGTGGTATTTGGTTTGTTGATTTGTTTGAAATTTGGCGCAGTTGGATTATGAAAAAAATAAATTTTACCCTATTACCAAAATCTAAATTTGGTGTAAAAATAAGCTAAAAAGGCTAAAGAAAAAATTATATTTTACTTAATTTTTCCCGCCAAAAAGTGTCGCTAAAAAGGTGTCGACCGAAAAAAAATTTACCCTATTACCAAAATTTGAATTTGATGTAAAAATAAGTTAAAAAGGCTATAGAAAAAAGATTACAAATTACTTAATTTTTCCGCCAAAAAGTGTCGCTAAAAGGGGTGTCGTCTGGAAAACTCGCTGCCTATGAGTTCAAACCGCCTCCTATATTTTAATCAAACCGCTGCCACCTTGAACAACTCGCCGCCTATGAGTTCAACTCGCTGCCTAGAGTAACTCGCTGCCTATTTTTTATTCAACTCGCCGTGGATTTTGAAATTGGGCAGAGTAACGATTGTATTTGGCCAATATTATATTCAACCGCCTTGGTAACTTGTCAACCCGCCACACAAACACCAACTCGCCACAAATTTTTGGCAACTCGCCTTCAACCTTTTATAGCAAATCGCCGTAAATAAAATCTAATATTTAACTCAACTCGTCTTTGACCTGGTCAACTCGCTGTTTACCTTTTCCTTAAAACATGAATCTTATCTGTCCTTTCTGTCAACTCGCCACCTAGAATATTATATTTTAAGCAAACCGCCTTGATGAACTTCAATTCGAAATAGCCATAAATCGACCAAATAAGCTATTTCTTTCCTCAAATAAGCTTTCAATGCATAAAACTAAGTTGGTAATCGAAGATTAAGCATACATTAACACGGTTTTCCTTGTGGATCTTCAAATCCAAACCAAACCGCCACCAAGAACACTCAAATAAGCCAAACCCTTTTAAGCTTATAAAAACGATCTAGATGCTTATGTAAGCTATGTTATGGTAACAATCTAACATTTTTGATATGTAGAACAGAGGAAGAACGCGATTAACAAACAAACAAGCTCAAAAATAAATTTGAGCCGTGGGTATTTTTCACCAAAAATAAGCCACGAATTTGATCTTGTATTAACCACACGAATTAATCACGAATCCAACTAGGCTCTGATACCAATTGTAGGATCGTTTAATTCATAACACGGGTGATGATTCTTGTGATTGGGCTAGTTTCTAGAGAGAGAAACACATAGAGAGATATTTCTAGAGAGAGAAATGTATGTGTAAAAGGAAAATGATTATTACTAGCTTGCCTCTTCCAAAGTTGGAAGAGGCTTATATAGTTTTTACAAAATACCAGGTATTAGTACCCGGCTTAAAACCGAAAGACATACGATTAACTATTAAACTACGAACTATTATAAACAATAAATATTCGGGGTGACCGAGTCTTTTACTCATATCTAACATTCTATGCTTTCCATTATCCATATAGTAATAGACTATAATTGACACTTTTCATCTTACGTCAAGCTTGATAGACTATTTGATATAAAAGTTTTAAAGTTTTTAAACGTAAACGTATTCACCCCCTCCTCTACGTTTTCTGTAATTGGTATCAGAGTCACATAACTCTAGTTTTCAAAACAAATGATTTTTAAAACGGAGTACGATACATGTATCAATTTATCTATGAAACGAGATATAATATGAAAAGTGTGTTGTTGTTTTATACTTTGAAGCCATGTTGTTAAATATCCTTGTTATACAAGCTTAAAAAAGATTAATAAATGTCATATAAGGTTACTATAAAGTCTACCAAGTTTTACACCTACTCGTTTGGTCGAAATACACATTTTTGTGATTCCGTGACCAGATGTACGGATCCCTTTCGAACAAAAGACGAATCCATTTTGAAAAGGATCGTGGGATTCGTCTATCTGGTGTTCAGAGTTTTTGCTCAACTTCAAAAATTCATAGAAATTTAACCGTACGTTGGATTTCCATAAGGTCAAAACCATGAAACTGGTCTCAGGTCCTAATTCTAAGTTTAAGTGGGTCAAATTAGCAAAATGCTACAAAGTGTCCAAAATATTAAGTTTTGTTTAAACATAGAAACTCAAATTATCCATTAAATGGGATATAATATGAAAAGTGTGTCGTTATTCTATACTTTGAGGCCTTGTTGTTAAATATCCTTGTTATACAAGCTTGACAAATGATTAATAAATGTCATATAAGTTTACTATAAAGTCTCCCAACACCTATTCGTTTGGTCAAAATACGCATTTTGTGATTTTGTGACCAGATGTACGCATCCCTTTCGAACAAAAGATGAATCCCTTTTGAAAAGGATCCGTCGGATCCGTCTATCTGGTGTTCACAGTTTTTGCTTAACTTCAAAAATTCATAGAAAATTACCCTTTTTGAATATACTTGAGTGCTCTTTCCATTGGAACTAGTATTAGGTCCTAATTCTAAGTTTAAGGGGGTCAAATTAGCAAAATGATGTAGAGTGTCTAAAATATTAAGTTTCGTTTTAACATAGAAACTCAAACTTTTAAGTCGGACAATTTAAGTTAGTATCATTTATACATTGATAAATTTTTGTTTGAAACCAAAAGATTTGGTCATATTTATACATATAAATGAAACTAATCAAGCTTGATATACGTTGTCATATTTAACGTAAAGTGAGAAAACGTATTTTTGTGTGCTGTGCTAAATTACTACTTGTTTTTGTTTGCAAATCTTTTCTTTGCTTATTGAAAATTGTAGTTGTGCTTGTTTATTTATGAAATATTAGTGTCAACCTTGTCATGTTATTCATTCGTTTGTATGGAGATTTCATGTTTATGCACAATAGGACTTTTGTTATATTTTGTGCACTAAATTTGGGAAATTATTTTTGCATTGCCTATAGACTTGGATTTCTTTATTTACATTTGTTATGTCAACACCTTGAAAACTTTATAGGATTTATAACTCACTTAAGAATGAGAACCAAGTAAGCTAGTCAAGCACATTCTAAAATATTGTTTTACACAATCTCCTATCATATATTTTAAGTGTTGAAATGTGTCACCATTTTTATTATTATCTTGAAATAATTATCTAAACATATAGTGTTTTTGAAAAGGGTGTTTGGTGCATATAAAATTGGTAAGGATATTTTTCATACATACGAAATGTCAGAAACTAAGCTTATTGAAATTGTTAACACATATAAAGGTAGATGATTATACTAAAGTTGTTGGTCATCTCGTCTTCGCAATATCTCACACTCAGGACTATAATTAATCTCATCGAAACCCATTTCGTTAATCCTCATTTGTTTTCTTTTAAAAGTGTGTATGTAAGGTCTAAAAAAATTCTGGGTATGTATTAACTCATTATTCAAATTATGGTTGATTTCATTATCAATTCAAATTTCCGTTTGTCGTGTATAAACAAAAACCCAGATTCGTTATTTGCAAAGATAACGTACAATATCAAATCACAGGTCTAAATTATGATCGTGGATATTATCCTGTATCTACATGGTTTGCCTCACTTCGCTAACATGAAATAATGTGTCATCTTCCAAGACGATAAGGATGTGCATCGGATTATAACACACACTTGTGTTGATGATGTATTATCGAGTCTACTTGTCCATGATTGCATTCATAGTAGGATTGACAACTTGAATGTTTCATCTGAAAGACTCAAGTAAATTATTTTTTCAACGTAAATATAATTACTCATATCCAAAAATCCAAACTCGAGTCTTCCAACAACATATGTTGCACTCTCTAATCCAATCCAAATCTTCAACTTCGGCTAGCAAAAGACTTGTGTTACTACATAAGTATACATAGTTCCATTGATCCTCGTGCAAGTTTACACTTCTTAAGACCAAACAATTCACCTTCCTCTAATCTAAAATATTTTGAAACTCAATCAATGATCATTGGATCATGTGGATCATTCTTGTAAATTTTGTCAAAACAAACGGTAAGATTTTACCACTTTTGGCCATCAGGTTCCACGGATCCTACAGATCCATCTGAAAAGAGATCCAACGTATATCGAGTGGCCAAAACCACAATGTGCAACGGTCGAAAACAGTCTTCCAACGTCCATATTTTTTGCTATATACTCGAAGCCATCAATCTACAATTCTTACCAAAACATCACCAATTCATCTCTTCTCTCAAATCAAGTTTTCGCCAAAAAGAAGTTTTCATAAATGGTTAGCCCGGTTTTGGTCATCATCATCATCACACTCATTCTACTAATTTACCCTCTGCTCAAACTTCCACCGAGATTGTATTTTTTCTTTGGTCTATATGTATTTGTTATTTATCCATTTCTTTGTGGATATAATTGGTTTATAATAATACTATATTTGTTTAAACTTACATCGGCCTCAAGTGACAAACTATCGTCTCTTTATATAATAAACCCACGGCTTCGTTTATTTCCAGTTGATACATGCTCCTTGAAGCCGATTATATTCACCTCCCTCAAAAACGCGAACAAAAAACAAAACAATATTTTCCACCAGTAGGACGGATCCCTCTAAAAAGGGATTCGCCTACCTTTGGCAAGGGATCAGTTGATCTGTCAAATAGACTGGTTTTAGCTTCTTGGAATAGTCTCAACACCAAACGAACACCTCTTCTAAACATAATCCTAATAAGTTAAATCATAATCACAATATCAAATCACAACTATACATCAATCTTACAATTTAAATCTACTTGACTCCCCCCCCGAGGTTTTTTATCTTTTTTTTTTATTTTCCCAAATATTTACCTTGGTAACAATTGATAAACTATCATAACAGAAAAAAACCACAACTATAAAATAATATAAATGTAGTCTTTTTTTGTTCCCTATCATGAGAATCCAGATCATGCCTCATTGATGTCTATTTTCACCTTACCAAACGAGCATGATTCTCTTTTTCACTCTTATTATTTTCTACCAAATATATCTTGCGTATACATGTTGGTAGTGTCACAAACATCTATTGATATTTATAAATGTCACAAACACTTCGTAAAAATATCTTATACGTATTGAAATTTTCATTTCATACATTTTCAATCCTCAATTAGGGAAACATGATCAAGTGTTAAGTATTCTTCTTTGGTTGATAAGGAATAATATATCCTTCGCCTCATACTCTCCTCGTAATATGAACGAATGTGTTACAAGAGATGTCATTACCCATTCTTGCTAAATGGTATTAATTATAGGTTATTATAAGTGAAAAATAATCTAGTAAAATAAGACTCATCATTTACTTGTTTTATTTGTTTGTTTACTAAACATTTCTTAGCTTGATTCTATTAGAAAAGCTTATTTGTCGAAAGATACAACATGTGTCTATTTATTTAGCAAGAACATCTCACTCATTACTAAAACTTACACATTGCTCATTTTTGGAGCATACACAAAATCTTTTAAGGTACGTTACCTTATTTAAGATTCATGTGGAAAAATATTCAAAAGAGCATTCTTAAGAACGCTTTTAAAATGTCATATTCTTCTTTAACATATCTAAGTCTTAGATGATCAAATCATGTATAATAGTAAACATTATAGAAGTCTTCCATTAGATCGTGCAATAAGCTATCTAGTCCAAACAACCTTAGATCATAAACACAAGATTGAAGAAATTGTTTACTTTGTAAATTTCGACACACCATTGTTAAATTCTTGTGTATAACATGACATCTTCATCACATTAGTTATAATGAATTTAGTTGAGTTGCATTTGTCCAAGTGTTAGTAAGACAAAGCTAATTATCATCATTGTTACTCTTCGATAGGCCAATGTAGGAATACAAATTTTCCTAACATGAGAAAGAATTTTGGAGAACTCAATTTTACCTAACGGTTGAATTGCTTTTAGGAGAGAAGTTGGGTAAGTTGAATCACCTGTATAAATGGTCGTGTTTAGCCTTAATTAAGAACCGCTAGTAATAGTCTCATATTTATTTTCCAACTTGAAAAATATCTATTGTTATACTTACCTAAAGTAAGTTTTACAATGGTGATATTTTGCCTCGCCTTAGGAATATTAATCAAATAGTAAATATGATTTTTCTTTCGATAGTCAATCAAGACCACTTACATTGCACATACATGTTTTGATTACATGTTCTTGTTTGATATGATTAATTATCTTGACGTTATCTTGGTGTTTGATAACTATGTGATTAATTGTCAAGTGTGTAAACCTTGGAAAGGTTTTATCTTTATAATGCTTTTATGCGTATATGTCTCGTGCTCCAAAATGTTATAATCTAAACATGTTTTGTAAGAATTTTTCATCTTACTTCTTATGTGACATTGTTACACTACTTATTTGCTATGTGTGCACTTATATTATGTCAAATTGTTTTTGGTATGATAAACATTTAGAAGTCTTTTTGTCCAACACATTAATCACGTAGATTATTGTGTTAATTTATGGCTAAGTATGCTTACATGCTTAAGTGTCTACTCCATTTCTCCTATACTTTTAAGTAATTTCTTCTACCACATTTTTGATGGTAACATTCTTCATCTCCACCATCTATTTTATCTCCTATAAGGAAAACACATGCCTCATCATGCGATTATCTCACATTGATCGAGAAGTGCTACGTGACTTCAAGGATGACCTTCATTGTACGCTAACCAACAACCGTAATGGCACTACTAAGCTTATTTCTTACTGGATACTTTTCTTGATTTAGAAAGGCTTATGCACGTTATATCAGTGATGTACTTGCTTATTACAAGTTATTTTTGAGTTACATTTGAGTTTTTGGCATTTTGGTCAGGTCATTTAGGGTGTCAAATGCTTATGTGCAGGTTCTATAAATAGGTTAGTCGGATCCCTTTTTTAGCATGGTCGGATCCCTCTTGAAAAGGATCCGTCGGATCCATCCACCTGGTGATTAAGTTTGTTAAAAATCCAAATCATTTTTAACTTTCTAAAACACTTTACTTTCTTTTCTACCTTATTTGATGTAAAACTCATTATGTTGGATGTCCGCTGATTAAGGCGAAGGGAAATTCATTCACATAATTGTCTTTTATCAAAACATGTACTCCCTCCGTCTCAATTTATTAGTCTCATTTTGACTTTTTGAAGTCTTTATTTTCCAACTTTGACTATAAATATTTTTATTTGTGTTATATAATACTTGATAAAAATTATACTAATGAAAACACATTTAAAACCCAATCTATTCATATATTTTGCATCGAGTATTATATAACACAAATAAAACTATTTATGCTCAATGTTGGAAAATAAAGACTTTAAAAAGTCAAAATGGGACTAATAAATTGGGACGGAGGGAGTATATGTTTCTTTTACTTTCCAAATACCAACATATAGGTACACACTCTTTAGCTAATATCAGCTCACTTGTTTTAAGCCCCTTAACCCAACATCATTAGTTTGCGCCAATACCTCATCAAGAGAAGAACACATCATGTGTTTGACAACTCCCTCATCTCCACAACCTACATCTCCACCTCGAGGACTTTAAGAACTAGTTTAAATTGAGTTTAGGATTTTCCAAAACTATAACGTCACAACTTCATTATCTAAAACACCATTATAGGATTTTTTGATCATCCTTTTCTCTTATGACACATACCTCGCACGTTATTGTTAGTGCAACGATTTACTAATCTAAATCATATCTTTCAACACTAGCTCAACACGTAGGATTATCCAACACTTTTCGAGCATGTATTATGGTATATTAAACTAGTTGCGAATTTTATCCACTTCTACATTTATTATAAGAGTTTTTCTTTTTATGTGTCTATTTGTAAACCTGTTTCGTGCGTATATATGACTATTTATGTGTCTTTCTTTTCATGCTCATAATAATATGTGAACGAGTTTCTTTGTAATTGTTAGTATGAATGTTTGAACAATCTTGTTGTAAGGATAATATTCTTACTTTTATCTTCTGTGAGATTTAAAAGTAACTTGTTTGCATTTGTGTAGGTTGATAACAGTTGAGTACGTTATCAAATTAATTTGGGCTCATTTGCACATTTATGATATTTTGATCCTTATTTGCATCGCATTAAGGTTAGTAGTATTGCCCTTGGGGTTTTTACAAATGACATTAGGATTATAGTAGGGAGAACCAAGGTTTGGATGAAATTAGGATGTCTAAGACATGAAAAAATGCCCACTTTCTAACAGCGAGGACATATCCCTTTTGTAAAGGATCCGTCGGATCCATGGAACTGCTGATGTAGTTTTCATTTAATGTTTAGCAAGCATTTGTATCATCCTTTTCACACTCAATCTTAATGGAATTGACCATAGGACTTGTCATTGGGTCTTAATCATTCTTTTGTGGTCATAGAGCATTAATTGTATAAACATGCATAATCTTCCTTATCACTATAGAAATACTTGGTTAGTTGCTTCCATTATCACCACCATCTTCCATCACCTCTTTCACTACTCACAAAGTCATCATGTATAGCACCTCAAATGCTTCATCAACCAACAAGGTCGGGTCTAGCGAAAAACATTTTTACTTTTATCAATCTTGAGTCATCCACTAAGTCATCTTCACAAGAAGATTTACCATGAAACTTTTCATCACCATCATAAACACAACCTACTAGTAACTCACCACCACTACAACCCATGGAGGTTGAACCACCTTTCACAATACACCAGCATATGCCTAACTTGATGCCTCTTTATAGATCAATAGGCCATCCACATATCCAGACACTCATAAGAATCTTTGCTTATGTTGACAAGGCAAGTGAATTTTGTAATGAAATGTGTCTCATTCTCAAACACATCCTTACAACCTTAAACAACCTCACCACCAAAACCAACCACGATGATGCAAGTAGTAGGATTAGCAAGTAGTAGGATTATACTTTTTGGCAGTATCTTACTTCTAGTTGATTTTTCTAAGAGTTTTTTAGAGAATCATCTTATATTCTCATTTTCCCTTATGGTTCTATAACCTTTTAGTATAAGACTACATCTCATAAGATGTTTTACTAAATGATCATGGTTCTCTATCTTGAGTTGCTCGTGATTATATCATTTATTTTCATATATACATTTTTTGTAGATGACTTTTTCGTCAATGGACGAAGTGTATATTGCACTAATCTTTTCTTTGTAGGTTCAAATTCATATATACACTTTAATGTGTATGACACACTTATCTATGGACAAAAGTGGCTTAGATTATTTTTGACGGGCTATACACATTGTTGTATATGGCATTCTCGTCTACGGACAAAATTTGCATTTATCATTTTATTTATTTGTAGGTTCACTTATATATATACAGTGTTGTATATGGCATACTTGTCTCCATACGAAGTTTGTAATGATTATTTTTCTTTTGTAGGTTCACGCATATACACTTTGTTTTATATGGCAGCTTTAATTCAACCACAAAATGTCTTAGTTTTAAGGTCACAGACTCGTGTATATTTACCCTAAAAAAATAAGAACAAAAGAAGAGCGACCTACCCTAAACGAAAAGGTGATGAGAGGAGCAACGGAAAATGTATTATGTGGAACTGGCTTTCCATTCACTACTACGCACTTGGTTGCTGCATGGATTGCTAAAGAATCAACTTGCTCCCTCGTCTTCTGAAGGAAGCACAACATCAATCTGGACATACCCCATAGCGTAAATTCTGTTCCAAGCATTACAAATAACCCGTGTATCGATTTCTTCCATCCTCCTCACGGCAACATCATGTTGGACAACCTAAATACAAAACATAATAATCTGTTAATAATTTAGACCAACAACAGTCACACATATTTTTTTATGACAAACCGAAGAGGAAACACGTCAGTAAATTATCAACCCAAAACAGCCAACGCATAAATTAAATCTACTAACATATTGTGTAAAATACACAAAAACTCTATTCACCGACATCAATGACTGTTAATATACAACATCAACGTTAAAGACAGAATATGTACCCGCAATGTCGTAATTTCGGTTTGTGAAAACATTGTAGGACATCATCCATAGGATTCCAAAGGTATACCTATGAACTCGAACATGCAAAAATTAATCCAGACATATAAACATGTTTCGCCACAACCTAACAAAAGAAAGTTTATATCACTTGTAATTACACACAACCGACGTCATTGCCACACAACTATAACCATTCCAAAACAATAGTCTGCGGACAACACTTTTATAATAAAACATAAAAAACTATCTACATCAGGCACTTTAAAACATAGCATAGTGAAACAGACAATGATTTCGTTACTTTGAAACATAAACAAAGGATGACACGGTTCAACGCAAACCTCAATCAACATAATTTTAATGCAACCAAACTTCCAATACCACTACAAACCATATCTTCGCAAAACATCTCACAACAGGCACTATAAAATAAAGCATACTAAAACAGGCGGTGATTTCATTACTTTGAAACACAAACAAATGCCGGCGCAGTCCACCATAAACCCCAAAAGACATACTTTTCATCTAACCAAAATTCTAGTAGCACTACAAACTATAACATCGCAAAACAACTGCCAATTTAATTACCTTGATACACAAGCAATGCCTCCAACAATTCGACAAAAACCCTTAAAGAATAAAATCTGAGGCAGAAAAAAACATAAAAGCAATACCATTAAATGTAGAATATGTACCTGCACCGTCGATAATCCATTGGGCAAAAGCCTTGTCATACATCGTGCACAGAATCCCTAAAACAACAACATCAACGACAATCTAAAAAACAAAATTAGACATAAAAACGTACACCTATTGAGGCACATGACTCTGAAACACAAGAAAACTTTAGCAACTCTAAAGACACAACGACACATGCAAAAACACATTCCCAAGACAAAAAACGCTTAACACTAATTATAATTATACACAGCTAACAACATTGGCAAAACGACAACATATATTATTACTTCCGAACACGATTTTGGTAAGACTGAGAACACGCCGTTAAACTGCATCATATCACCAAAACGAATGGCATATGACCCAATCACCCTACCCATGTGACTATTAAATACTTGTGTAAAGCTATTTAATTTGTTACTTTCTGACACACACACACAGCCTTAAATATACAAACAAAAAAATGACACAATTTCGGCAAGATCAAAAACGCCCTGTTTCAGATCACCACACCTATCAACCGATCCTAACACGCAATGATTAAACAGTTTTGTCTAGCTACCTATTTAAAAAAAAACATAAGCAATTAAACCAAAACAAGGCAAGACCATAAAACGCAATAACCACATCCAAAATAGACATACTATATCCTATAAAACTATAACATGCAACAATCTTACTCTAAAATCACCATCCAACACAAATATTAACACGTGTAACTACGCTTTTTTCCAACCCTTACCACATGCAAACCATAATCAGTCGCTCTAGTCATCTTCTCAACCAAAACCCCTAAAAAATAATAAAAAAAGAACGATTAAAACATGCAACAACCTTATGCAATGAATCAAAAAATTTAAACTCCAAAAAAAAACTATATTGCACACCATCACCGAAATAAAGTTAGTACATAAAAAGGTATCACTTACATGCAACCTTAAATGATTTTTGTTTTAATCTTCTTGCTCTAGATCGTGTGTCTGTGTGTGTGGATTTTTTTTTTGTATGTGTGTCAGGATTTATGTGCATGTGTGATGTGTTTTTTTTGCATGTGTATATCAGCCAATAGTCAAAACGACGCCGTTTGGTTTAGCTACTACATTAGCAAGACGAAAACGACATCGTTCCCCAAGCCTAAAAAAAAGACGACCTTATTTTGGCCTCTCTCCCTCACACCAGCCCAACCCAACACCAAAAGGACGTCGTTTTTGCACCCTCACTACGTTGTTGGTTGGTTCGCTATTGTATATCAGGGTAATTTCCCCTAGTATTTTTATTGTTGTGATTTTATTCCTATTATAAAACTTTGAAACTGAAAGCATAGAACATAAAATATAAACTTTAACAAGTCAAAAGTACTAAACTAACAAAAATTATGAAACATAAACTGATAAAAAAAACTTTGTTATACTGTAGACAGCAGCCTAAAAAGAGGGCGAGGATGTAAAATATGAGTCTTGGGTAATGCTTGTAACACCCAATCACAAAAGTACTAAATGGGATCAGACCCAAAGGCCCATAAGAACGATGATGTTTGTGTATTCACATATCTTATATAGGTGCTAGTACCAATGTACCTAACTTACTCCTTTTTTACATTCTTTACTCTTTATTTGTCCTTTTGTTAATAATACAACACATTTTTATCAATTTATGTTTCGTATTTTTTTACAATTTAATACTTTTGACATGTTAAACTTTATATTTTTATTTCGTACTTTATGTTTCATAGTTTTGTTTTACCGTATAAACATTATTAATTTTTCTAGAAAAGAAAATCAAAAAGTTTGGGGTATCACTTTGTTTTAGGGGGGTACTAATATCCTTTCACATCTTAAATATCAGAGGTGTTGATTGTACAAAATATACGTTTAGAATAAATTATATATCATCGTAAAACATCTTTTCAGCTTATATAACCTTGATAGGTTTTTTTATTTTTCTAATTTTTCGTGTTGTTATTTTTGCTTCTAAATAATCATACAACACGGTTGATGGCAAGGGGATTTGAATCGGTGTACGTCATTCAAAAATAAGAATCCTAATCCAGCATAAAACCTTTAATTTTCCAGTAATGCATGTTTGATGTTAGTACAATTTATGTTACAGGTGTAAGTTGGGTTTGGGACGCTTATTGGGCCGGACCAACAAGCTATGAATGGATTGGATCTTGTACTAAATCAAGTGATCTGGATGATTGCCAGCACAATGAGAGTAAACCGTTAACCTTACCGTAGGGGCGGACCCCACGATTAGACTCCGGCTTAAGAGTAAGAGAGCATGTTGTCAGAGATATGTGTGTCAGAGTGAGAGAATATTGTGTACCTCTTTGGAATGTACGATGATTCCTATTTATAGGCTAGTAATACTAGGGTTTCCTAGTATTTCGCATATAATCTGTTGGTGGCCAGAGTGGGACCCTTGTCGGGCAAGGATCCGTCATAATCGTGATTGCTGCAGCGAACTACCTTCCGCGGACGTTGGTCAATCCGCTGCAATGTATTGCGGAAGCGGAATAGGGATAGTCCGCGTCCGTCTTAATATGTCCGGGCCGCTGCCAGTACGGGACTGGGCTTAGTTTCGGCCCTATATGCTTGTAATCGGATCTAGTTGGGCCAAGGCCTTATTCTGATAGTGTGGGTTTGGCCCAAAGTCATGTTAGACTTCCTATACGTCATCAAGTCCCCCCAGTCTAGTATGTTTACTGCATGCGGTGTAATATAGCGTGCGGTTAATATTACTAGACTATAATATTTCTGTGACGCTGCCAACTCCTTATTCCGCAATCGTTGATTTATTCCGCAACCTTTCGTTTGAAGTTAGGTAAGGTTGGGTGACGTGTTTTTACCCCAACCTTTCGTTTTTTCTGTGACATGACTTGTTGTCAGTCATATTGTTGTCATCACTATCTTTTATATTCAAACTGCTCCGTTGATTGGGATGACCTATACACGTGTCTTGATCTCGTACTTTTTTACATTTACTATACCAAGAGTATAAATATTCGTCAAATTTCGCTCCTCCTCTTCTTTACTCTTCTTTACTTGCGACCGCCATTGTTAAAATTTCTTCAAGCTTTCTAACTTTCCTCTTGTCCTCGTAATTCGTGTGAAGATTTTGCTTAGGGTTTCCAGGTTAGGTTCGATTTCCTCTCTTATTTCATCATGAGTACTATTACCGATATAAAATCTGTCCTCACTCAGAAGAATCTTGATGCTTTATGTCGTAAATTCCACATTCCCGAGGAGGTTCATCCTCAACTACCAACTCCTGACCAAACTATTCATGATAAACCTGAGGGGAAAATTGGTATTTACACCAGGTTCTTTGATTTTGCCAATTATCGATTGCCCCTTTCTTCTTTCTTTGTCACTGTACTTAGGTATTTTCGCATTAACTTTTCCCAGCTTTCCGTTATTGGGGTGGCTAAGGTTTCTCATTTTGAGATCCTATGCCGCGTCCACAATATTGAACCCACGGTTGGGTTATTTCGTTGTTTTTACACACATTTCAAGAACAAGGGTTGGATATCTTTTTGTAAACGTACAGAAGGTTCTCCTGTGTGCTATACCAAACCAATAGATTCTCTTAAAAATTGGAACAACCGCTTCTTTTGGGTCGACTCCTTTGCTTGTCCAGCTTTGTTCCGGTGGCATACTGATAAAAGTGTTTCTAAAGATCCTCCTCCGAAACCCACTGATTTTAATGCAGAGCATTATGCTATGCTTGTTGCGCATCCGGCTCCGTTCCGGAAGTTTTCGGAGGTTTTTCTTTGTTTGGTTGGAATTAGTCGTTATTATCCGTTGGATGAGGAAACCTATCCCAGCTTTCGTGATGAGAACGATGAGGGTGGGTGTTGGTCATTGTATATTGTTTTTCTTCGTTACTTGTTGTGTTTGTCCCTCATTACTTGTTTTCTTTTGCAGTGATGGACCTGTCTACCTTTATTAATGTTGCAGACCCGACCCTGGTGAAGGTTGTTGAGAGGGAGCGTGTTGAGGGAGAGGCGAAGCTTTTGGAGACGACCGTAGGGCGTACAGTTCCGCTCCTACCGGTTGCTCCGGTTAGGTCCGAAGCTTCATTGGAAGATAGTGTTAATAGGCTTTTTGATGAGGGCGGTAGCGGGAATCAGGCGGATTCTGCTATTGGTATTGATCAAAACATTGTGGTTGAGCCAGAAGTTGAGCATGTCGCGGCTGAGACCGAGATTGTCAAGAAGGTCGCTCGTCACCACAAGAAGAGACCTGCTGCCGCGGACGCGAGTGGTTCTAATCATCCCCCCAAAAAACTAAGGGAGGATTACGGAACTTCTGGTGGACATGCTTCTGGTGGTAAGTCTCCTTCTGTTATTAGGGAACTGTTGGCAAGCAGTATTTTAAATGCTGAAGTCGGTGTTGCAGCTATACCCACTTTGCCCTTTGTTACCTCTTCTGTTTCCGCTACGCCTGAAAAGGACGGTGATGATTTTACTGATGCTGTTACCGGACCCAACCTCCGCACCATTGGTCCCTCCGTAAGGTTTTTTATTTCCCCTGATTCCTCTTATCATTCTAGTACCAAAGCTACTGAAGCTGAGGTTGAATCTATCCCCAGGTCTGTTGATCCTCCTATAATGACCGAGGCCATGGTTACTACTGAAGCGACTGGTGTATCTTCTCACTTATTTCCCAAGACTGTTGTTGATACTTCCTCGAGGTTCGGTCCTGACCTATTTCTTAACTCTGATTCTGCAGACATTGAGAGGCCGGTCACTGCTAGCACCGCTCAGCGTCCCGGTAAGGAACTTTCTATGGGATCCCGAGAGGTGGACTTTGAAGCCCTTCATAAGACCTTTGTTCCGCGGTGGAATATCCCTAATGATACCTTATTGGATAAACATGACATCTCTCGTGAATTTATTGATCACTTGGTCCCTCTGGTGTTGTTTAGCCAAATTCACAAAATGGATTATCATCATTTATTTACAGAGTTTAATGTCGGTACTGCTCGTCAAGCCTATTTGAACGCTGAGGTTAGGATGCAGACAGAGTTTTGTTTGAGTGAGAGGACAAGGCTAGAAGTTGAGTATGGGAGGCAAGCTAGCTTGTTGAAGTCTAAAGATGAGGAGATTGAGGTTTTGAAAGCTCAGCTCACGGTTAAGGAGGCAGAGGGCGCGGAAGCCATTCGCCTCCGTGCCCAAATTGTTGCCATGGAGAGGGCGTATACTGATGAGGTTAACGCTTTACAACATAATAATGCGGTTCTGGAATGTGAGAAAAATACTTTTAATGACAAGGTCGTGGAACTCCAATCCTCCCTTTCTGCCAAAGACCTTGAGGCTAAGGAATTAGCAGCTAGAGAGGTGGACTCTGAAGCCCTTCATGAGATCTTTGTTCCGCGATGGAATGTCCCTAATGATACCTTATTGGATGAACATGACATCTCTCGTGAGTTTATTGATCACTTGGCCCCTCCGGTGTTGTTTAGTCAAATCCGCAACATGGATTATCATCATTTATTTACAGAGTTTAATGTTGGTACTGCTCGTCAAGCCTGTTTGAACGTTGAGGTTAGGATGCGGACAGAGTTTTGTTTGAGTGAGAGGACAAGGCTAGAAGTTAAGTGTGGGAGGCAAGCTAGCTTGTTGAAGTCCAAAGATGAGGAGATTGAGGTTTTGAAAGCTCAGCTTACGGTTAAGGAGGCAGAGGCCGCAGAAGCCATTCGCCTCCGTACCCAATTTGTTGCCATGGAGAGGGTGCATACTGATGAGGTTGACACTTTACAACATAATAATGCGGTTCTGAAAGGTGAGAAAAATACTTTAAATGATAAGGTCGTGGAACTCCAATCCTCCCTTTCTGCCAAAGACCTTGAGGCTAGCTGCTATCGCTAAGTCCCAGAATGATAGCTTGGTCGATCAGGTATGATTATTATAATTTGATTGCTTCGTACGTATTTTATCATTCTCTTTTTTTATATATCTTTATTTGTTGCAGGTGAACGTGTTGGAGGGAGCATGCTCTGAGCTCCGTGAGCAGGTTTCCGCGTATGAGAGCTTGAAGGAGCAGATTGAAGAGTTCCAGGATGAGCAGATGCGTGTGATGTTTGATAAGTTGGCTAAATTGGAGGTTGATTTGAAGAGCTGCCCAGCATCATGAGGAGACAATTCTACCCTCAATTTGCTTAACAACCGTATAATTGCCGCCGCAGATGTCTTTTATTGACTCACGCCTGAAACTTTTTATTACCATAGCCTGAACTCTTCTGAATATCTGTGCACACTCCAGGAGCAGCCTATAGCCGTGGCTATTGAAAAGGGAATTGCAAGTTGGCTTGCGACTGTGATTGAGCATGTAAACAGGGTAGAGAATTGGAGGCGTTGAGGCCTAATAATCCTTCTGCGGCAGAGTGACTAGATACCGCTTTAAGAGAGCTCCGCATAGAATTTTCTTTACTTTTCGATCTCAAATCTAATAAGGATGCAAGTACTGAAACCGTTATGAATCTACTCCGCTTGAGTGACCCTCTTGCCAATCTCCCTGGGAGGAGCGACTTGCAACCTGATGTGGAACAACTCATGGTCCCTATCCATCGTCCAGAAGATCAAGTGGTCCTCGGTGCCAGCTCTTTGACATTTTCCTTAAGTGTTTCTCATGACAGAGTTGAGCGAATCAGGCGGAATATCGCTGAGCATAGGTCCGCACTTGCTGGTGTTTTTGCTCCCTTGGCTGAGCCTTTTTCTGTTCAGAGCCTAACTGGTGCTGTTAATACTTCTGATGCCGCGCCTTCTGCTGCTGCTACTACCACTGCTCTATCTACCACGTTTGCCTCCGCCAGTACTATTCCGCCTGTTAGCGTGGATGACTATGTCGTAGCGGATGTGGTCAATGAAGAGAATGTGCAGCCGAATGTTGAATATAAGGGTGAGGGAAGCGCGGCTGCTGATATCAACTTTGAGAAAGAGGAGTTAGACACCACTCCTTAATTTTTGTAATTTCTTCTTTATTCTCTCTTAGTAACCGCGGCCGCATGTGGCCTTTTTGTGGCGGTATTTTGTATTTAACAATTTTTGTAATGCCTTCAAGTTTGAACACGTCTGCTATACAAATATTGCTGCTATCTTTTTATATCATGTTTGATATCTTTAGTAGGATAGTCTTGTTTGAATATTTTGTGGGTTATTCTCCCGGTACCGGGTTTGCAATACCTCTTATGTACTTTGAGTTAATTGTGAGGTTACTCATCCTTTTGTTATACGGAATAACATTGATGGAGGCATGCTCCGTGTGTGCGCGGCTTAATCATAATAAATAACTTTGCAAAGCAATAAATTAGAATTTTTCAAAGCATAACTTGTGAAGGTAGCTAATCTTCA
Organism: Tanacetum coccineum; assembly: GCA_026074375.1. Lineage (NCBI taxonomy): Eukaryota > Viridiplantae > Streptophyta > Magnoliopsida > Asterales > Asteraceae > Tanacetum > Tanacetum coccineum. Next base: position 35,210 of record BQNB010034749.1, read on the forward strand.
CTTTTTCATTGAAATTAAAAAGGCATATTACACGATATTTTAAAAATTACTACAAGGAATAAAGATAAAAATGCTCTTCCCATCACGGAGTCCGTATGGTTAGGCTGCTTACATTTTGTGTATATAACACTTCTTGAGATTGCAAACATTCCAGGTTCGTGGGAGTTCTCTTCCGTTGCGGTCTTTTAATTTGTACGATCCCTTCCCAAGTGCTTCTGTGACTTCGTACGGGCCTTCCCACTTGGGTCCTAACTTTCCAGTGTCTTCTACACGGCTTGCTTCGTTGCTCCGGTACACCAAGTCTCCTGGCTTGAAACTTGCATTTCTAACTTTGGTGTTGTAGTATTTTTCCATTTGCCTCTTGCTTTTTGCTTCTCTTATCGCTGCTTGCTCTCGCTTTTCTTCTAGCAGTTCTAAGTTGATTTCCAATGCTTCATCATTTTTGGCCATGTCTACCTCTGCTGTCCTGAACGTGGGCATTCCAATTTCCGCCGGGATGACAGCTTCCGTTCCGTAATGTTGTGTTTTTTGAAATACAAAACGTGTATCTTTTAAAATTAATAGTGTGTGTTTTTGAGAAGTTGTCAAGTTTAAAGTTAATCAGATTTGAAGTTTACAAGTGGTGTTTAAGAGTAATTTAAACAAACTACATTAATCGAAGTTTTTGATAGGGGTGAGCAGAAAAACCGAAAAACCCGAATAAACCGAAAATAAATGAACCAAACTAATAACCGAGCCGGATTTGTCAAAATCGAACCGAACTACAAATTCGGTTTTCGGCTTGGATATGGGTTTGGCAACCTACATTAATCGAAGTTTTTGATTAGGGGTGACCATAAAAACCGAAAAACCCGAATAAACCGAAACCAAACCGAAAATAAATGAACCAAACTAATAACCGAGCCGAATTTGCCAAAACCGAACCGAACTACAAATTCGGTTTTCGGCTTAGATATGGGTTTGGCAACCTGAATTGAAAACCGAATTTATATAAATATATATATTTTTTTATATATTTATATATATATATATAAATTATAATTTTATCCTAACAAGCAAAAGTACCCGCGCGTTGCTGCGGGGCGGGGTTTTTTTTTAATTGGTGTCGACAATTATTTTTTTTAGTTTTTTTTTCCTGGTTTTTTTTATCAAGCAAAATTGCCCGCACGTTGTGGCTGAGCCTCATGTTTAATAGTTTTTTTTATATGGGCTTATGTGTTGGGCCTCATGTCGTGGGTATTTTTTTATCTGAATAAATCATTATTTTGTAATTTTTTTATATTTTGTGCCGAGCAATTTTTTTTTTATATTGCCTACTTTAAAAAAAAAACTTATGTGTTGGGCCTCATGGCGCGAATATTTTTTTTATCTGATTAAATCAGTACTTTTGTAATTTTTTTCCTATTTTGTGCCGAGCAATTTTTTTTATATTGGGTTTATTTTTTCAGTCTCATGTTTAATAATTTGTTTTTTCATATGGGCATATGTGTTGGGTCTCATATCGCATGTATTTTTTTATCTGAATAAATCAGTACTTTTGTAAAAAAAATTCCTATTTTGACTCATGTTTAATAGTTTGTTTTTTTATATGGGCTTATGTGTTGGGTCTCATGTCGCGGGTATTTTTTTATCATGTTTAATAGTTTGTTTTTTTATATGGGCTTATGTGTTGGGCCTCATGTCGCGGGTATTTTTTTATCTGAATAAATCAGTATTTTGTAAAAAAAATTATATTTTGTGCCGAGCAATTTTTTTTTATATTGCCTACTTTAAAAAAAAAACTTATGTGTTGTCCTTATGGCGCGAGTATTTTTTTATCTGATTAAATCAGTACTTTTGTAATTTTTTTCCTATTTTGTGCCGAACAATTTTTTTTATATTGGGTTTATTTTTTCGGTCTCATGTTTAATAGTTTTTTTTTTTATATGGGCTTATGTGTTGGGCCTCATGTCGCGGGTATTTTTTTTATCTGAATAAATCAGTAGTTTTGTAATTCTTTTTCTTTCCTATTTTGGCTCGAGGAATTTTTTATATTACCTAATTTTTTTATAAAAAAAAAAAAAAAAAAAAAAAAGTTAAATGGGCCGGCCCAAACTGGGAGCCCAGTGGGCCGGCCACTGTAGCACGCCCTCCAAATACGACGACGTTTCGAATGAGTTTTGAATATAAGTATAATAGTGTGGATCTCATCCACACTTGAATGATTAAGATTTAAGAATTACATTTTGTTATGATCAAAGTCTATCAATATTTTAATTATTCATAAAATTATAATCAAGAAAATGATTACGCATCCTTCCAAGTTATTTAAATTGTACACATGAATCCCATATATGATATATCACATCAAATTTAATCAATTGTCCTCTGTCTTTTTTTTGAGCAATCCTCTGTCTGATAATTAGAAAATGATAATTATCAATAAAATAACTAACATTACTAATTTTATAAATATAGGTAATCCAATTGGTGGTTTCCAATGGCTCTAGCGGCTACATTAAAGAAGTGTATGAGATTTCAACTAAAGTTTTTTCAGAACATAAAATTTTAATTTAAAGACAATTAAAGGTACAAATTAGTTTATAACGAGAAAAGTTACAAGTCGATTTATTAGTAAAAAATAGCCATAACCTGATGCGAAGTATAATCCGATGCATAACACGGGTCAAATTCCAGAGTGTTCTCACGCCAGCCTCTTTGATGTTACTAAAGATACGATACCATAAAATTTTCTTTGACAATTTTGTTTCCTTAAATTTTTATTTTGTGCTTCATTTTCTTTATTTGAATCTCTTGCTACCAAAGGTGTCTTCTATGGAGTGGGTGAACAAGGTTCCATTATGTGCATGTGTTTGCGACTTGTATAAACTTATTATCTAGTCGCAAAAGAAAAAAATGGAGAAAAAAATACACCACTTACAAATGTTATCTAACTCTTATTTCTATTACTATTATATAAGATTGAGTTTGTCGTTTTATTTGTGCAGTATTAATGACTACTAAATCATCCTTGTGCAATGAAGAATTCGCCAAGTAATTTAGAGTTGCATGAATTACGGGTAACCAAATTTTCAATCATGGCCAATAACATGACTGCATGGGCATTGCCGAATATGAAAAAAATTCAGAGATTCAGTTTTTTTTTACAGTTTGCATAAAAATGGTACAAATGCGAGAAAGTTAATGTGTGTTATACCACCATGAATGCATATCAGGCAACCAATTATGGACAGTTACATAGCATCGAATGATGAGCTTTATAAATTCCCTATGCGTGTGACAGTTAAGCATCTACCTCTTAAACCAACTACTAAACCTACACATCTCATACCTGCATTATATGTCGACCTCTGCTGCAGGGAACCAGAAGGAGCTAATGTTGAACGAACTCGACCTGGGTGTAACTGGCACGGTTGTAGTCATGATCTGCCAGATGTGGGACGTAAATTCTTCCACTGGAAGGTATCTCAGTACGGACTTCATTGTATCTGATGAAAGGTTTACTCCCGCACACTCTGATTGTCTATACACCTTTGCTAGATGTCATGTTTGGTCATTTGCGAACCATAACCACAATTACTGGGTATCTGAAGCATTGCAACGCGAGGGGGAACATGCTCATAATTTCCTCCGTTGATAGATGTGGGTCCATTTACTCCGTGAAAAACTTTACTGTGCAGGACAATAAGGATGACTTCCGTCTGTTGAGATTTGCTCACTTTATGCTAGAGTTGGATGGGGACACATATGTTCAGAAATCTTCTATGAGCTCTGACGATTTTGACTGTTACCCTTTTCAGTTTGTGGAATTTGATTACCTTTGTTAGTGCAAATATTACGATATTTAATCTATACGGTCTCTTTATGTTTTGGTAATGACAAATCAGGTGATTTGTAATACGTAACGTAAAGTGCGCAAGTTACTCGTAATCACAAATTATCAATGTATACTTGCATCCACATCTCTCGACGTCTCAAGTCTACATCAACACCGACATATGTTTGCACCTAACGTAAATCGCGTAAGGTATGTACAAACAACATTAAACTTGTAGGATGATTAAAGAAATAAGTTTTTGTCTTAAACTTTATATTTTTGTAAATATAAGAAAACTATTTCTTAAAAATTATCTAGACAAATTTTTTTTATAATGAAATTTTTTATGTGGTAATTATTTCAAAATTCAAAATCTAGTTCTTTTCCCCCAAAAACATGTTAAACTTTCACCAGACAAGTTTGTCACCACAAAAAGCAATTCAAGGGAGCGTTTGTCGGGGCGGTCCCTTAAATAGGCCGGCGGCCCCCTTAAATATCGGCGGCCCCCTAATATATCAGGGACCCCCGTTTCCTGACAGGCTGTTTTCAGCTCCTATAAATAGTGGGTCACCTTAAACTATTTTTATAACCCTTTTGCATGATTTTCTTTTAGTTCTTTCACATCCTAGAATCTCACGAAATCACTCTAAATCTTTATTCATTTAACTGGTTAATCTTGTTTAAATGTGATCAAATCGTATATCTTTCCTCCTTTCCTCAAGTGCAAGAGAAGAACTTTGGTCATCTTCAAGATCCAAAGTTATGTAGTCTAGTTAGTCCATTTGTAACATTTGTTACATATAGATCGAGTCCATGTCTTCCAATATTTAGTAGTGTGTAGATCCAAATGATGTATATATTTGGATGGGTTGATTGTGGGTTGGTTAGTATTTTAGGCCTTAAAATACATTGGTGAAGTGGTAGATTGGTTCTAGCTAAGATTAGGACTCGACATCTAGCTTAGTGTCAGAAAATAATATAAGCGACGCGGTTTATTTGTTTAGGCCATAAAACACAAGGTTTGTTATGTTGGGCCATAAAACACAACGGGTTTGGTTGTACCCAAAGAAGAACTCGACATCTAGCTTAGTGTCAAAAATAATGTAAGCATTGGTATAAGGTTTTCTCCGCCGAAAGGGAGCTTGTTGATTAGTGAAGTAACTCTCGAGTTAGATACTTAGGGAGTAGAGTAGAGCAAAAAGAAGCTTCGTGACCGAACCACTATAAATCACCGTGTCAGTTAGCATTTTCTTTTACCTTTAGCTTTACTTATTTCTTTATGTGGAAAATTAGAAGGGGGGGGGGGGGGGGTTGAATAGTTTTCTAAATTTTTGGCCTTTTAAAACTTGTAAAACACTTTGTTTGAAATTTTTTAGTGAAGTGATCTAGATATTGATGTTTGATAATTAAGAAGTAAGAGATGTAAAAGTAAAGAGAAAATAGAGTGTAGAAAGATTTCACCAGGACACAAGATTCCACTCCCCGAGTCACCTACTCGAGAGTTTGTTAAACACTAGTCACCAAGCTCCTTTCACTTGGCAGAGAAGCCTTAACAACGATGGTACACTTCTATAGGTTACAAAGATGATCACCGAATTTCTCACATCACGAGAATCGATAATAACAAAAACTACACTTGATGTACAACTAACAAAACAACATAAATCCAGCAAAGATGATCTCTTGGAATGATGTAAGAAAAATCAAGATCAAGTACACTTTTGAGGCAGTGCTTGAACTTTCGTCGTATTTGGCAAATTCCTTTCTTAATGTGAATTACACTACACAGATTTTCAGAAAGAGGATGCTAGAGAGAGAGATCAGTTGATTAGAGAGAAGATTAGAATGAGAATGGTTTATGTATGATGAAAACATGATAAATGGCTTGGTATTTATAGCCAAAAAATTTACTGTAGGCCGGTTCTTCCGGTGCTGTTGACAGAGGGCACCGGCTTGCAAAACAAAGAGCACCGGCATACAGTAACTAAATCCGGATTTTGATTTGCAAAATTTTAAGATATCTTGTGTAATCTTATAAGATTTTCCTTGGATTTGCTGCATTTGGTTATATACTAAATGAAGTAATTAAATTAATAAGTGTAAGATGATTTTGTGTAAAGTTAGGGTTTAAAAAGATTTGTGCACTTTTTCAAGTTGCATGTGCTTTTATACAAAGTTGGGAGATAGTAAAGAAATCATGTTTTGAGAAAATCAGAGGTTTGAGAAAAATGGTTTGTTATGTTTTGTCATTAATAAAACATTAGCCTAAGTTGATTGTAGAAATGTTTTGTTTAAAACCGGTTTATTTGTATTAACAAGATGGATACAACATTATTTATACATGGAGCTATGAACCATTTCTTGATAGTTTACTAATTTTATTGTTAATTCTTGACATGCTAAAGATATGCCACATATGCAAAGTTTGAACCTTTCGATCATTAAGATTTATACGTTTGATGTGACAACCATATGGACTGAGTTAGTAATAGGCTAATATTTATTAACAATCGTTGTTTTGATGCATGGCCATTTTTGAGATTTTGCTTCAATTAGGAGGTGTTTAGATTAATTTATATCCGTAGCTTATTTGATATGGGAAAAGCTAAGAAGTCTATTTTTTAGATTATGAGCATATCAAGTAGAGCTTATTGCTTAAAATAAGCAATAAGGTCATAAGTAAAAAAAAGTAAGCAAAGCCAAAACCCCCCTTAGTATTGCCCGAACTTCATATATGATTCTTTTTTATGCTAATATGGTAGCATATGAGTTAGATGGTGTGTATTGTGTGTGATTTTTTTCCCTTATGCTTTTGCTTACAAGGAGAATGACTGATCAAGGATTGACTCACACCTTTAAAATATATATAAATATAAATAAATATATAAATATAAGGGTAATAATAAAAAAATCACAATTATAGTAATTCGGGAGTATGATTCCCATGTCGTTATCCCCAACGAGGAATGCAATTGAAAGTCGAAAGTCGTTTTGAGAATCGATGCTTGAATGGAACAAGATTAGATTGGATTTCTAAAAGTACGGGAAATATAAGGCAATACTTAAAAACAATTAAGGTAAGACAAATTTGAACTAAGAACGCAAAACGGGAATCCTAAACGGGACCTAAAAACCCTAAATTATCAAAATTATGTCCTAAAATGATCTTTTTTGGTTTTTATAAGTCTTAATTAACTAAAAAGCTAGAACTAAGAAAACTAGATCAAAAACGGAAAAGATTTAAGCTTAAAAACACTAAAAACATGAACGGGATTCAATCTCGTTCTTTAAAAAACCAAATTTTGCAAATTAAACTCTACGAAAGCAAGTCTAATTTTCCTAGGTTCTAAATGTTAAAAGAAAATTTTCTAAAAAAGAATTATATATTTTTTTGACTTTTTTATAATTTTTTATGGATTAAAAACGATTTTAATGAAATTAAATGTTTAAAAATACTAAACTATTTATAAAAAACTGGAAAAATCATAAAAAGTAGCTTGAACGGTGAGAAATCTAACCTAAGAAAAATAAGATGGGAAAATCAGCTTATCGAATAAGCTGTGAAATAAGCCAAAAGAGGCTTATAAGCTACTTAGTCTAAATGAACTATAGAAACATTGATTTTTTTTGCAAACGAACAATCGAAAAAGTCCCCAGGCAATGGTAGTCATGGGTGTGAGTTTGTGTAAAACGTTTGGGTGTGGGTTGAGGTCCCAGGTTCGAGCCTTGCTCACCTGGGGCTTCCCCTAATACCAAATGTTTTTGTTTCCCATTTTTTACAACTTTTTAAACCACTTAAAAATAAGCAACTTTTGCAAAAAAAAACTTTTTTTTATAAACCTAAAATAAGCACAGAAATAAGCTTCTAAAGTGACAGAGTGCTTATACTATCTAAATGACTTAACTGTTTTAACTTTTAAGACAAATAAGCAAATGCAAAAGAGAAATAAGCTAAATCAGATAATAAGCTATACTAAATGAGCAACAAAGAACAAAAATAAGCAACCAAAATAAGCCACAATAAGCTAAAATAGACAGATTAACTAAAAGGCTATAAAACTTAAAGGTTTTTAAGCTAAAATGCAAATAAGCTCAAATAAACTTAAACCTAAAGGAAATAAGCTAAATTGAACTTAAACTATCCTAATGAGCAACACTAAACCTAAATAAGCAAAAGAAATAAGCGAATAAGCTCAGATAAGGCAAATAAGCAAAATTTCCAAAAACAGCAGGCAAAACAGCAAAGGGTTACTTTTGGGCTTAAAATTAAGCATCAAAATGGATCCTTATGGGAAAACAACTCATACCCCTAAAAAGCTTATCCAATAAGCTATTTAAATCAGCAAAGAAAAAGCATTTTGAAACTCAAATAAGCACTTAAAAAGCTTCATGAAAAGGGCATCTCGCATTCATTCAACACTTAGACAAAATTTTCAAACTGTTGCAATCTTAACAAAACACCAATTTTGAGCTTAAAAATAAGCACCTAAACAGATCCTTATGAACTTCTAACCTAAAAACAGATGAAGATTTGACCTCAAAGAACTTATAGCAACAATCAAAACACAGTTTGAAATTCAGAATAAGCCACAATGAGCATTTGAAAAAGCATTTTCTTCTTTTTTCAAAAACTTAACAATTTTTGACAGTTTTGGCAAAAACTCAAACAAACAAATGCAGGCTATAGAGCTTTGTTCTAACCTGTTTTTAACACATGAATAAACACAAAAACTTCACAAAAGCAACAAAAAGCAAAACACAATCAAATAAGTAACTAGAAATAAGCTTAAACCAACAGATTCAAACCACAACTCCTCAAAACACAGATTCAAACACCAACTTCTTAAAACCTTGATTTTGAATTTTAGCACTTATAAACTTAAACCAACTGAATTTTAGAACTAATCTAAGCTAAACTAAGTTGACCCAAGAGTAAAAACCATTTTTGACCTATTTTCACACAAGAAACTAGTTAAACCAAACACTCTTTTAAAACTGTTTTTACCAATTTTAACTTAATAACTTGATTTTTAGTAAACAAAACCTTAATACCAGATTATAAATGACTTATAACAAACATATTAAGCAACTTTTAACACTTAAATTAGCAAAAACAACAGGATTAAAGATTATGCAACTTTTAAGCTAATTTAAGACAAAATATAAGAAAACTTGAACAAATGATTTTAAAACTACAACTTAAGTTAAATAAGCCTCAAACATCATTAATAAGCATAGATAAGCAGTAAATAAGCACATGATAAGCTAAAAATGCAAATAAGCTAAAAATGGAAAAAGAGGGTGTACCTTTGTCCTTTGCTTAAACAAGGACATAATTGCTCAATAGAGCTTATCAACAAGCTCTGGCTTGTTTACACAAGCCAGTAAATAACATAAGCCCTTTCATTTCAAGCTTATCATCCAAGAGCTTTTTGAGTGATTTTTTTTCTTTTTTAGTTTAAAAAGTGGACTTAGGCACTATAAGTTATTGAAAAACTTATAGTGCTTAAGTCAGAAGCTTAAGTAAGATTTAAAACAGGTTATGTGAGCTTATGAGAGAGCTTATAAAGAGCTTTTAAAACATAAAGTGAGCTGAAAACTTTAAAACAGATTTAGAACCAAACTTCAAATTTCATTGATTTAAAACATTACAAGGAAAAACAAAAGTACATTAAGCTAAAAACTTAAATTATAAGCTGAAAAACTACTAAAAAAACTAGATAAAAAGACTAAGTGCCCAAAGGCTTACAAATGAGCCTATTTATACTAATCGAAGGAAGGTTCTAGGACCTGTGCTTCTTTGCTGAGAGGGCTCAAGCCTGTGTTTCTTGTGTGAAAGAGGTCTCAAATCGATCTTAGCCTTCCATTTTGAGTAGTGTCCAAGTTGTATGATCTTGTCCATTCATTCTTTGTCTTCTTTCATAAACGAATAGAAATGCAAGGGATTGCCAATGTGGCAATTGGTGGCATAAGGTTTGGGGTGTGTAGACAAAGTGGAGAAGAAAGGGGAACAATGTTGGGGGTGAATTTGGCGGGTAGTGAAGACAGGGTATTGAAGAAGATGTACAGTGTTCTCGGGTCTAATTTGAAGTTTGGGAAATGGCAAGAAAGGTCCCTGAAAGTTATACATTGTATTGCAAGTATAGTCCTTGTGGTGATACAACTTTATTCCTTGGAGTTTATAAATGTTTGCACCGTTAGTCCTTTTAGGGACTAACGGGGTTAAGTTTAAAAGAGAGTGTGGTTAACGGGGTGTTATAAAAGGGGTATAGGCTTGGTGTTTGGGCCGGGTGTGGTATAAAAAAGGACTTGGGCCTTTTTGAAGGCTAAATGTTTATAAGGATATAAGTGGGCTGACCCGGGCCCACTAGGTGGGTACGGGTGGGCCCACTTTTGGCAATTTAGGTTTTCGGGTTTGATTTTCGATGCTCTTTCCAATTCCACTTCCTGGGGTTGACTATGACTTGATTTGACTTTGACTTTTTGTTGACTTTTGGCTTTGATTTTGACTTCTCTTTACGCTCTTTCCTTTCTCGTTCTCGGTTTTATCGTTTTGGCTTCGATTTTTGTCCTTTTCTTGGATATCCATTACCTGCATAAAACAAACGTAAAACATACAAATACAATGTATTTTTGGTACGTTTTTAGTCATTTAAGTCTGGTTTTAGTGGTCAAAGGTATGTATAATTAAACGCATACCAAGGACACGCAGTCAAGTGTTTGGATTTTCTTATGCCATATGAAATGTAAAAGAACATATTGCGTTAACTCTAAAATTAGCACATTCAAATTGGCATGTTACAACCTATCAAACCGCCTATTTTGCCCCAAAATTGCCCAAAAACACTTTAAACTTCTTAAATAAGCAAAAAACTGTTATCCCAAACACCCTCTTATCCAAACTGCTTATTTGCATAAATATATGATTTTTTCCTTTATCATTTTTTGAACTTTCTTTTGCTGAATGGATTCTTAGGACTCAGGAGCATCATCATACGTGGGAGTGTGGAGATAAACCTATAACCCACATTCCACCTGAGGCTGCTAGGAATATCTATGTCATAACAAACAAAATGTTTGCTCATACGCTTTTTGGCATATTTAGGCGCATGGAAATTGATAGTGATAACTAACAAAACATAAGATGATTGGAATATTAGAGTCACAATACTGAGGCTATGATAACTAACAAAACATGGAAATTGATAGTGATAACTAACAAAACATGGATTCTTAGGATGATTGGCATATTTACGCCGTAATGCTGACTCAGATAAATCATCTCTTGTAAATTTAAATGTTGTGGCGTAAAGTAGGAGAGACTTTACGCCGTAAAGGGTGTGATGACTCGTTTCTTCGTTGGAGTATGTTACGGCGTAATCCTTTAGGGATGTTACGCCGTAAACTGCCTTGGATTCTCCACTTTAGTACATTCTATGTTCAAATCCCTTGTCGTTTGCTAAAATGCTCACTTGGTCCTTGAAAACTAATAATAAACAATTAAGTAACGTTTTCATACATTAATAACATATTTGTAAGCATTTTTATAGAGAATTTGATATTAAAATGTATTAACTATTTGATGTTATCAAATTACCATCACCTCATTGTATAAACTCTAATGTATGTAAGCTAAGATGAAGAGTCAATCTATTATCCCGACTGTATAAACAAATGGATTAATTTTTTATGGTTATAACTTGTATTTAAATTGGTATTAATACTAGAAAAAGGAACCGAAGTGAACAGGTAGGTGTGAATATAATAAGAAAAAACAATATAAAAATGATTTCTGATTGAGATTGTATTTCATTAACAAGTAAGGATTCAATTTATGTTATTGATTACTAAAGAGCAAGAAGGGTTTTAAAGTGTTGTGTTGCGACAAATATGGTAATTATTGCAATTTTATAACATACATTGTCTATAATGAAGTCTTTCATCGACTATAAGTTTGTTCTTATTTTTTAGCTATTTTTTGTTTAAACACTGAAGGTTATTTAGTTTCTTTGCGGATGTTTTGCAAATGACATTTTACCATAACTTTTTGGTTTTTAAAATTATATCATATAACGTTATTTCTATTAAACACTCCACTACTTTTATATTTTTAACAATTCTTAAAGCTAGTTGTTCATCGGGCGGGTCTTGAGGCTAGTAGTTGTATATGAAGATGAATAAAAGAAGACCAAGATGAGGGGGGAAAGCCAAAATGCCCTCACATGGTTACCACCTTTTTGCTACATAATGAAAGATAGTAAGCGTTGTTAAAATAAAGGACTAACGGTAGATAACGTTTCTCACTTAGGGACGGACGGTGCATTTTTTTCCTCAAATGATGAAACTCATCGGTCAACACAAACCACAAGGACAAACAGTGTAATTTACTAAAATTATAAAAACGTGTACAAAATGTGTGAATAAAAATGTTTGTATAAAAATGTGTGTATAAAAAAGGATTTATAAAAATGTGCGTACAAAAACGTGCATAAAAATGTGTGAATAAAAACATGTGTATAAAAATGTGTATAAAAACGTGTATAAAAATGTGTGTATAAAACCGTGTATAAAAATGTGTGTATAAAACTGTATATAAAAACGTGTATAAAATGTGTGCATTAAACGTGTGTATAAAATGCGTGTATAAAAACATGTATAAAAATGTGTGAATAAAAACGTGTGTATAAAAAAGTGTATAAAAATGTGTGTATAAAAACGCGTGTATAAAAACGTTTATAAAAATGTGTATAAATTCGTGTAAAAATATGTGTATAAAAATGTGTGTATAGAAACGTGTATAAAAATATATGTATAAAAATGTGTGTTTAAAAACGTGTGTATAAAAACGTGTATAAAAATGTGTGTATAAAAACGTGTATAAAAATGTGTGAATAAAAACGTGTGTATAAAAATGTTGTATAAAACGTGTGTATAATATGTGTGTATAAAAATGTTTGTATAAAAACATGTGTATAAAATGTGTATATAAATATGTATAAAAACGTGCGTATAAAACATATATAAAAATGTGTGTATCAAAACGTTTATAAAAATGTGTATAAAAACGTGCATAAAAACTTATATAAAAACGTATATAAAAACGTGTATAAAAGGCGTATAAGAACGTGTATAAATTTTTTAGAAAATAAAATTTTGAGGACTAACGTCGTTAGTATAAAGGACTAACGTTGCAATAATAAAACAAATAATCGTTAGGATAAAGGACTAACATTGCAATAACAAAAAATGACATGAGATTAACGGTGGAAGTCAACGCAAACCATAAGGACCACTACTGTAATTTTTCTAAGTGGCAATCGTTTAAACAAGCCACATAACCGGTCAATATTAGCTAGATCAAACATAATTTAAATGTATTTTAGCTAGTTTTGGAGTTTACAAAGTATATTGTGTAGCTATGTCTTTTTTTTAAATATATTGGGTATGTATACCTTTCGTCCTTAGATTTAACACAAAAGATACTATTCACTTGAGAGCTCGTTAACGCAAACACAATTTCCTTTTGTCTTTCTCATAAAATAAGAAAATCAATTCGAGATTAAGAATAAATGTGATCGAACACAATTACTTTTAGATTTGATGGAACAGAAAAAGATAAATGTTTGTTCTTTTCTTGATTCATTCAGAAAATACAACGGATTAAATAGTAATGCCATGACCTCTAAATATAAAGAGTATTAATCACCCATAAATGAGAAACAATCACCTATAAATGACTCCTCAAAATATAAAGATGATTGATACAATTGATTGATACTATTAAAGGTAGGAAATCAAATCTAAAGAAAGAATATATATGAAATCTTTTATTCCCCCTCAAGATGGAGCATGCAAATCTGTAATGTCAATCTTGCCAAGAAGAAATTGATGCTGATGTGCTGGAAGTCTTTTTGTTAGCAAGTCTGCTATTTGCATTTTACTGCTAATTTTCATCGGTATGATTTCCTTTGATTCAACTCTTTCACGTACAAAGTAACAGTCCATCTCGACGTGCTTTGTTCTCTCGTGGAAGACAGGATTGTTAGCTATGTGCTGAGCTGCTTGGTTATCACAAAATAAGGGGGTGGCCAATGGATTGTGAACATGTAACTCACTAAGCACCCATCGAACCCAAATAATTTAACTAACCGTGGAGGCCATTGCCCTGTACTCGGCTTCAGCTGAAGAACGTGAGACCACGGATTGTTTCTTGGTTCTCCAAGAAATAGGAGTCCCACCTAGCAAGAGAAGATAACCGGTACGTGACCGCCTCGTATAGGGACATCCTAACCAGTCAGAGTCGCAATAAGCAGTTAAGACGGGATCTCCTGCTCGAGAAAGGAGGATACCTTGGCCTGGAGTGGCCTTCAAGTACCCAAGAACACGATTCGCTGCCTCTAAATGATTGTTTTGTGGGTCGGCTACAAACTGGCTTAAAATATTGACAGTATATGTAATATCTGGTCGAGTGGCTTGAAGGTAAAGAAGTCGACCGATTAGTCGGCGATACTGACTTGCATCCACTCGTGATTCACTTTCTCCTTTGTCTAATTTCAAGCCTTCTTCAATGGGAAAAGCACTCAGTTTACACCCCAACTTTCGACTATCTTCCAGAATGTCCAACGTATATTTTCGTTGGCTTAAAACTAGACCATCTCTTGTTTTTTCTACCTCTATTCCAAGGAAATACTTCAGTGGACCGAGATCTTTAATGCTGAATTCATCGTCAAGCTGTTTCTTGGTTTCTTGAATTTTGACGAGATTGTTTCCGGTAATGATGACGTCATCCACGTAAATTAGAACGACCACCATTGTGCTACCTGCCTCATAAATAAATAGTGAGTGGTCCGCCTTAGATTGTCTAAAATTTAGACTTCAGAGAAAAGTAGTGAATTTGTGATACCAATTGCGTGAAGCTTGCTTCAACCCGTACAAAGACTTTCTCAGCCGACAAACACGAGTTTCATTATCATTAGAAAAACCTTGAGGGATTTTCATGTAAACTTCCTTATCTAGGTCTCCATGCAGGAAGGCATTGTTCACGTCAAGTTGATGAATAATCGAGTCCCTTTTAACTGCGATTGTTAATAAAGTGCGAACGGTTACCATCTTAGCAACCGGTGCAAAAGTGTCATGATAATCCACCCCTTCCATTTGATTGAATCCTTTTGCAACTAGACGAGCCTTGTACTTTTCAACTTCTTCATTTGGCTTGAATTTGATCTTGTAGACCCATTTTGAATCTATAGCTCGTTTTCCTTCCGGTAAATATTCCAAAGTCCAAGTACCATTTTTCTCTAAAGCCTTGACCTCCTTTTGCATGGATTCACGCCATCGAGCATCTTGTGCAGCTTGTTTGAAACACTTGGGTTCTTCATTATTAGTGATAGCCGCTAAGAAGGCTTTGTGATTAGTGGAAAACTTATCATAAGAAACAAAATTCGAGATTGGGTAGCGTACCGTGGAGGTAACCTGGTTGGATGTTGATGTCAGGTGTTTGAGCGAAGGAGGAACTTGTACAACGAAATCTTTGAATCTTGAAGGCTGAGTTTTTGGTCGAGTGGGTCTTATCTCGGCTTGAGCTTCTCCTCCTTCATTTGTTTCAATCTCATCATTATTGGGCTGCCCTTCATCAGTTATTTGGCATGTTTCATCCCCATCGTGAGTTTCATGTAGGCCACTTGGCTCATTGGTTTGGTCATGGTCCATTTGCTGATCTTGCTCTATTGGGTTTTGTTCTTTGTTTTGTGCCAAGATTGGTTCATCATGACAGTCACAATCGTGACATATTATCGGTTCCTCAACACAATCTTTATTAATTTCTTCAAGATTTTTGAAAGGGAATTTTTGTTCATAGAAATTTACATTTCTACTAACTATTATTTTTCTGGTCTCAAGATCGAGGATTTTGTAACCCTTAGTTCCCGTTAGGTGGTATGTGCTTAATTACACATACCATTTTCCATATAAACCGGACTTAAATGACCAAAAATGTACCAAAAATACATTGTATTTGCATGTATTCATTTATATTGTGCAGGAAACGGATATCCGACAAAAGGACGAAAAATTAAGAAAAGGATGAAAAATCAAGCACGGAATGGAAAAGCGTGGAAAAGCCACAGTCAAATCGAAGCCAAAGTCAAATCAAAGCCAAAGTCAACAAAAGTCAAAGTCAACCCTGCAAAAAATCAACAGTCAAGTCATACCCGATGCCGTAACCGAAGAATACTTAATGGGCCCACCCGAACCTATCTAATGGGTCGGGTCAGCCCATTAGTATATTTAATGAAGACCATAAGCCCAAAAGTTAACCAAAAGGACCATTTTCCTTTATACATATTCAAGCC
>BQNB010034750.1:0-51376 GCA_026074375.1 Tanacetum coccineum
GAAAAATAACAAAGCTAAAATGGTCATTTATAATGCTTTGCCTAGAAAAGAGTATGAAAGAATTTTCATGTGTAACACGACAAAAGAAATTTGGAAAACTTTGTTAATCACCCATCAAGGTAATAATCAAGTCAAAGATAATAAGATCGACCTTTTGGTTCAACAATATGAACAATTTGTCATTTCCGAAGACGAATCTATAGATAGTGCTTTTGTTAGATTTAATAATATTATTACTAGTCTAAAAGCTCTTGATGAAGGATACTCTAGCAATAATTATGTTAGAAAGTTTCTTAGGGCTCTACATCTTGATGAACTCATCGGGAACCTCAAAGTTCATGAAATGATCATCAAGAAAGATTCCGAAATAGTCAAAGCAAAAGTTGAAAGGCAATCTCTTGCTTTAAAGGCTAAGAAAGAATCTAGTGATGAAGAGTGTTCGACTTCCGGAAGTGAAGACGAAGAATACGCCATAGGGGGTAAGAGACTTCAAGAATTTTTCAAGAGAAGAGATAGATTCGCGAGACAACTTCAGAATGATAAAAAGACGTTTCAAAGAAGTCGAGACGACAAAAACGGTAAAAGCGATAGAAAATTCTTTAGATGCGGCGACCCAAATTATCTTATTGGAGAACGTCCAAAACCACCGAAAGACAAGAACCAAAGAGCATTTGTCGGAGGTTCTTGGAGTGATAGTGGTGAAGAAGATGATGAGAAAGTCTATAACAAAACGTGGCTAGTAGCTCAAGCATCAAGTGAGATATGCCTTGGAGTCGACTTGGAACCTGATGAGTGGATAAAGGATAGCGGATGCTCCAAACACATGACGGGTAACCGAAAGCTCTTCTCAAGCTACAAGGCATACAATAGAGGTAATGTTATTTTTGGTAGCAATCTTCGCTGTAACATCATTGGCAAAGGTACGATTTCAAATGACTCTCTCAGAATAGATAATGTAGAGCATGTAGATAACTTAAGATTTAACTTGTTAAGTATAGGACAAATATGTGATAATAAATGTAGAGTAACTTTCTCTGAACATGACAGTGAAATTACTAAGGATGGTAAGGTCATAGGTAGAGGCATTAGGAAGAAAGGCTTATATGTGATGAAATTAGGAAATGAGCCTAAAGACAAAAAATTTCTGGCAACGATTGATGAAAACTCAATGTTGTGGCATAGGAGATTAAGTCACGTGAATAAGCGTCTCATTCAATCGTTAGCATCTAAGGAATTAGTTAGAAACTTACCTAAGCTTAAGTTTAATCAACACTTCTGTGATGCTTGCAAAATTGGAAAACAAGCTCATGCTAGTCATAAGGCTAAGAATATAGTCTCAACGACTAGATGCTTAGCACTCCTTCATATGGATCTCTTCAGTTCATCCGCCGTACAGAGTTACAGAGGAAACCGCTACACCCTAGTCATAGTAGATGACTACTCTAGGTATACTTGGACTAGATTCCTTAAGGACAAAACTGAACCTTTCGACCAAATCGAAATATTTAGTAAGAAAATTCAAAACCAATTAGGATGTACAATAGTGTCAATAAGAACCGACCACGGTAGGGAATTTGATAATGAGGTGCAATTTGGAGAGTTTTATAATGCCAATGGTGTTACACATAACATCTCAGCTCCACGCACTCCTTAATCAAATGGCGTGGTTGAAAGTAAAAATAGGACACTTTAAGAAATAAGTAGGACTATGTTGAATGAGCAATCGTTACCACAAAAGTTTTGGTGTAATGTAGTAGATACTTCAACATACATTCTCAACCGAATTCTAATAGAGCCATCTTAGGAAAAACACCCTACGAACTTTTTAGAGGTAGGAAACCTATGATAGATTACTTTAGAGTGTTTGGAATCAAGTGCTTCATTTTAAACACAAAAGACTACCTTACGAAGTTTGACCCAAAGTCATATGAAGGTATCTTTTTAGGTTACTCTTAAAATAGTAAAGCCTACATCATTCTAAATAAACACACTAGGAAAGTCGAAGAATCACTTAACGTGACATTCGATGAAACTCCTCCAACCTCTAAGACATCACCCTTGGTGGATGATGACTTAGATGAAGAAGAAGCAATTAAGGTTACCGAAAAGAAAAACCTAGAAAGTGACATTATGGATGAAACTTTAGAGATTGACGAATTAGTCAATATTAAGGAATCTAGGAACCATCCATTAGAAAATGTCATAGGAAACCTTAACCAAATAACCCTTAGATCACAAGCCCATAACCAAAGTAACTTCTTTTGTTTTATATCAACTATAGAACCTAAGAATGTGAATGAAGGCTTAACAGATGATAGTTGGATAGTCGCTATGCAAGAAGAAATAAATCAATTCATTGTTAATGACGTTTGGGAGTTAGTTCCACAACCTAGGAATATGACAATTATAGGAACTAAGTGGGTGTTTAGAAATAAGTTAGACGAGAACTGTATTGTTCTTGAAATAAGGCTAGGTTAGTTGCTTAAGGCAATAATCAACAAGAGGGCTGATAAGTGCTTAATTACACATATCTTTTACCTCTAAAAACGAGCTTAAATGACCAAAAACATAAGAACGGACCACAAGTAGGGATTTGATAATGAGGTGCAATTTGGAGAGTTTTGTAATGCCAATGGTATTACACATAAACTTTTAGCCCACGCACTCCTCAATCAAAATGGCGTTGGTTAAAAGGAAAAATAGGGCACTTCAAGAAATGAGTAGGACTATGTTGAATGAGAAATCGTTACCACAAATTTTTGGTATTTGTAAAGCAAGTAGAAACATACATTCTCAACCGAATCTAATTAGAAGCCATCTTAGGAAAACCCCTAGAAACTCTAAAGAGGTAGAAACCTACGTTAGATTACTTTAGAGTGTTTGGAACACAGTTGCTTCATTCTAAACACTAAAGACTACCTTACAAAGTTTGACCAAAGTCATAACGAGGTGTCTTTTTTGTTACTCGTAAAAATTGTAAAGCCTACATCATCCTAAATAACAAATAAATAGGAAAGTCACAACGAATCTCTTAACGTGACATTTGATGAAAACTCCTCACCCTCTAAGACATCACCTTGGTGGATAATGACTTAGATGAAGAAGAAGCAATAAGGTTATCGAAAAGAAAAACCTAGAAAGTGACATTGTGGATGAAACTTTAGAAGATTTGCGAAATAGTCCTATTAGGGAATTCTCGGAACATAACATTAGAAAATGTCATAGGAAACGTTAACAATGAAACCCTTAGATCACAAGCCCCAAACCAAAGTACTTCTTTTGTTTATATCAACTATAACCTTAAGAATGTGATGAAACTTAACGATTATGATAGTTGGACTAGTCGCTATGCAAGAAGAATTAAATTCAATTCATTACTATACGACATGAGAAGTTAGTTCCAGCCAACCTAGGGAATATGGACAATTATAGGAACTAAGTGGGTGTTTAGAAATAAGTTAGCACTGAGAACGGTATTGTTTCTCGGAAATAAAGGCTAGGTTAGTTGCTCAAGGCTATAATCATTCTATGAGGGGATTGATTATGATGAAACTATGTCCCAGTTGCTAGAACTTGAGTCAATTAGTATTGTTAGCTTATGGCTTGTAGCTTTAGACTTTAAACTATTCCAAAGGAATGTAAAAAGTGCCATTCCTGAACGGTTTTTAATCATGAGGAGGTATACGTGGCTAACAACCTCCAGGATTTATTGACTTTTGAAAAACCAGATCAGTTTATTACTACAAGAAACGCTTTATATGGTCTTAAACAAGTACACAAAGCTTGTTATGATCAGATTGAAAAGCTTTTCTTGATTAAACATGATAGATAAAATAGGAATGGTTAGATAACACTCTTTTTAAAAGAAGAGAAGTTCAATCAAACTTATCATTGTTCAAATATATGTCGATGACATATATTCGGTTAGACTTGTCAATGGACATGTGTGATGAATTTGCCAAATCATGCATGACGCCGTTCGAGAGGAGGCATGATGGTCGTGAAACATAACTTTTCGTGGACCTGCAAATAAAAACAAATGGAAGATGGTATTTTTTTAATCAATCTAAATATATTAAGAAATGCTTTAAGAAATTTGGCTTAGAAGAATCTAAACAATGAAGACACCTCATGGTCCGTCGATACCAAATCATGAAAGACGAAAGACTGTGAGTCGGTAGATGTTACAGTATCAAGGCATGATAGGTGGAGAATGCTAATTTGTGACGGATTCATGACAGCTTTGTGACACTAAAAAGCGTCGTCTGGATACTTAAAAAAAATTAACGATATCAATGGTATAAATAAAAGTGGGGAACGTGCTACTGATGAGGCTAAACAAGGAATGTTTAATTCCTATCTTATAAAGGATAACTCTTTGAAGGTACATGTTTCTGCTCTTTATAACGTATGAAATTAGTGAAGGTGGTTTCAAAAAGGGGTGGCGAATGTGGTTGATGAACATAAGCAGGTATCAAATCAAATAACAGTATTAGTGCTGCTTCATGGTTATTAATTTTGCTATTGTATGCGGATGTGATCTTATGGGTTGGTTCGTGATTATGATTAACCGTAGTAAGCCCAAGTTAATGTTGCTCGATGCTTATATGCACTTTGTGCTGCTAAGGAAACTTAATGCTGCCAATGAAGTGTTAATGCTGCCAATGTAATATTACTACTGCCAGAAGGAAGTTAATACTGCTTCATGATCATATTAGTACTGCCAATGATAATGAAAGTATATTGTTTATGCTGCCAGTTGTATGTTTATACTGTCAAAGCAAAGATTAATATTGTTTGGTCAAGAAGTACGTTAATATTGCTAGGGTTTTGAAAAGGTTGTTATAACTGCTAGTTTTAAAGCAGTATTAAGTTTGTACTGCTAGCATTAAAATGGATATTGGTTAATATTGCTTGGGCTTAATGGAATTAATACTACTAGTATTGTACGATATCAGATGACACACACAGTTTTGGATCTTGGATTGGTTTTGATAGAAAAAAGCTCGTTTTTAGATTTCTTGGATTAATTGGTTACGAAGAAGGTTGTTTATTGCTTATTTGACGGTGAAGTGGAATTACTTGGGTAAGTGTTTTATCATATCTTAAACGGCTTACAACGTTTAAAGATAACTTGCTTGTGCTTAGAAACGATGTGACAAAGACTTGTCAAAATCTAGCAAAGGTGTGTGATTTCTCTTATGGTGCTCAATGCTCACATTTGCTATCACTTGGTATGTGTCTCATAGAAGATGAGAATTTTGTCAAAAGGTTGCGATCTACTTATATTTCACAGATTTATTTATGAGTTTGACGTCACGTGGATAGTACAAGATATAAGACACAAGTTTGGGTCGTTCTACTTCAGTATCAAGTTCGTTATACTTAGTTTTCTTCATCAGTAATCATTACATAGAGCCTACAGAATTGAAGATTCAAGAAATGGTTAACATATGGGTTTCAAGGGAAGCTTATTGTCAAAAATGTTTAACCATTAGAATTTGTTCATGCACCACTTGAGATGAAAGGTTTCATTAATACTGCTAGTTTAAGTTTCTACTGTCTTGAATTCATTATTCTTATTATGCGTCATGGAGGGTAATTTGAGACATTGGAATGCTGGATTAGTAGTGTAGTATATGGTTTGTAGTTGTAAAGATTCAAGTTGCTTATCTTCACAAGACCCCTATTGGATTATGACAAAAAGGGGAAGAAGATTACAGAGATATGATTTACAGCTTACTATGTGTGGTGACATGTCAAGGTTACAAAGGAAATCTGAATTAAGGGGAAGTTTGTTTTATTCAGGGAGATCCATGATCTCAACTTCAGGGGAAGCTTTGGCTTTATGATGAAGTTCGTACACGACTTTGTTTGTTTTGTCATCATCAAATAGGGAAAGATTGTTGGGATTCTAAATTTGATGAGACAAAATAAATAAAATAAATGAAACAAAACGGACTAAATCGATCAAGATGGAATTCTACAAGCTGTGGAGATTATGAAAATATTGGTCAAAGAAATCAAAAGATGAAGATTATTGAAAATCTCCTTAAAGAAGATTAAAGAAAACAGAAGTATTTCTTAAATGTTTTAAAAAGATTTACTTGTTTATTTCTTTATTTTAACTTCCTTGTAAGGCATGTCTCTCTATATAAAGAGATCATAGACACATAGTTAATGTATCCATAAAAAATGTGTGTACACAAGGAACATGTAGACGACTATTAGTGTGGTGTAGCCTTAAGTAATCAAGGCTTTCTTATCCTTGGTACTATTAGAGATAGGTAACTGAATATACTGATCAAATATATAAGAGCTTGGTGGAAACGTATAAAATAATAAAACCTTGTTGAATAATAAGCATTGTTCTTGTTAATTCGCACCAAGTTATTTATATTTGTTATATTATACGATCTAAATTTCTAATCAAACTTGAGTTAAACGATCTAAGAGTTCTAATAGACACCACAGAGTTTAATATTCCTAACGCAAGTAGGCCGCGCTATCATGTTTAGTGTCTACCTTTGTCCCTCTTCCAAGAGGCTCCCCAAAAACCTCCAACTTGAAAGCGGTTAAACGATCTTCTGATACATTAAAGCACTAACGGATACATTAAAGGCACTACGCACTTAGGATTATGGTATCCTAAGGGGACCGGCATAGAAACAGTAGTATATGCCGACTCTGATCATGCGGGAGATTATGTGGACCGAAAGAGCACTAGCGGTATTTGTACGTTCGTGGGATGTTGTTTGACATCTTGGTTCTCGAAGAAACAAACCGCTCTTGCTATATCCACTACCGAAGCCGAATACGTAAGCGCCGGAAAGGCATGTCAACAAGCACTATGGATGAAACAAGCTCTTATCGACTACGACGTTCGACTCGACGACGTCCCGATCATGTGCGACAATAAAGGCGCGATTGACCTTAGCAAAAACCCGGTGCAACATTCTCGAACCAAACACATCGAAATTCGTCACCACTTTCTTCGTGATAATGTCCAGAAAGGACATATCTCAATCGAAAAAGTGCCGTCCGTCGACAACATCGCCGACATTCTTACGAAACCCCTTAAACGTGAATCGTTTAACTATCTACGTCTTGGTTTAGGAATGATGGAACACATTCCATAAATCACATTAGTCCGCTTCTCCTTCTTCTGTCTCAATTCTAGTCCGTGTTCTACTCCGTGTCGTGACAACTTAAATACTTCATCCGAAGTACCTTAAGCATTTTTAATTCGCGAAATGCAAATTAAAATGTCACTCCTATTTGTAAAATTTTCGTCAAAAACTGAGTCCAAAACCCCTCGCTAAGGGCGGCCCCCATACCCTAGGCGGCCCCCCAATATATTTGGGACCGCCAGGCGATATGGGACCGCCATCAGCAGACACTAAAATTGAACACTTAATTAAAAAAAATTCAAAACACAAAAACAAACACCCCCTTTCATATCTGCAGCGACGAACACGAACAAAACACCCCAAAAACTCAAAATCAACCACTAAAACTATAATTGAAGATCAAATCAACACCTATAATCACTCACAACATCTTAAAGATCATCAATTGTAAGTCATTTCATCTATTTTCTTTCAATTTGAGTCTAGGGTTCATGATGAACACAAAAATTGAAATTGGGGATTTTCTTTTCAAATTTGTACAATTAAGACTACTAGGATATAATGTATAACTAATATGCTTCCCGTAGACATAGGATTTGCATACATTTGTGAGTTTGTTGAAAAATTGATTTCGAACAAAAACCCTAATTTTATTTTCAAAATTACTCACGTTAGGAACATAATAAAATTGTTGTTATGCATTGTTAATACAACTTAAAAACGTTTTCAAACACATGCATAACGATCTCATGAACAAAGCTCAAGATACATAACTCATATGTATTTTTTGACATGTTTGGATGAGCAAAATCAAACTAAGGAGCGTTTGGATTAACTCTTAAGATTTTAATTTTCTTTAGGTCGAGTTAATCGTTACTCTACATTTGTCACACTTAGGCACACACTAGACACCTACTTCAATGAGACAACCTTACTAAAGTTTGCACTCTTTTAATTAGGTGAAATGACATTGGAAGAAGAACTACGGTACACAAAATCATACGTTCCAACAATCTCAAATGAAAAATATCTTCCTAATAAATTAAAACCCTTCATTCAAAACCTAGAGTGTAGACCAATTCATGAAGGTCGTCCAGTATCTTTTGAGTCTACTAAATATGATAATATTCAAATCATGTTTCAAACTATCAAACTTCTGAGTATATATGAACTTCACGAAGGGATTTGTCCAAGATTTCTGCTTGAATTTTATTCTTCAATAGAAATTACTAGAGACAATGATCAAAATATCTTTTTAAAATTCTGGGCATTAAAAAGAACGTTTAAACTCTCACTCGAGTCATTTGCCTCAATTCTCTTCATTTCATGTGAAGGAGAATGCTCTTATTCTAAAGATTCATCTCTCGACTCATTAAGAATCAATCAGGAATCAAACACACCTTACCAAACACACTCTCCAACACCAAATGAAATTATTCAATCAATCACAACAACTAGACAAACCATATTCCCAAACAAAATTCTTAAAAAAGAACTTCGTCATGACATGAGATCTTGGAATGAAATCATTCAAGATAATGCCTTACTCAAAATAACTCAAACTTTCTTCCTGCATCATCATGTCACATGATGTATTGCATTCAAACACGTACTCCCTTTAACTTTGCTTACTTCCTAACCAAACGAGTTGAAAGGATTAAAAATCAATCAAACTCTCCAATGCCATATGAAATGATTCTAAATCGTCTATATGATCACCTCATCAAAATTAATCCTCATCTACAAAATTCAAAATATATATCATATTGGCCATCCATGAAGCCTTGGATTCATCTCACTCATCTTTAAGCAATTATCTCCATATCCTCTGAAGAAGTTTCAAGAAATAACTCAAATTCCATTTAAGATATTTCTATTAAGTATTATTGCTAGACATACGTACTATTATTATTACTATGTAATAACCTATATCTCACTTATTCTAGTACGTGTATAACTTGTCTTTGTCACTATTATGTCATGCTTGCTATATGACATTTTATGGATATTTATGTCATTTCTATGCTTCTACTTGGCCCCATTGCATGAGCTTTTATTCTCTTAACTAGATTATATGATTCTTGAAGAAATGGAAATGCCGCAATCATCCTTCTAACCCATTTAGGTTATTTTTAAAAACGATTAACTTTTGAAAAAAATTCGTAAGCCTCCAAAGAACGGCTCCCAAAAATCAAGGGCGACCCTCTAATATATATGGGACCGCCTGAGGTTTACGGGACCGCCATCAGGGGAACCACAAAATTTTCCTGTCTCCTCTTTTTTCTGCAACTTTGACCCTATTCTCCTTAGGTCCAGCCATTCTTTCCTTTCTACTCTTAGAATCTTCATTCTACAATATCATGCCTTTCCCAAAATTCCTCTATATATGAACATCATTCTTCTTCATCTCAATCACATCTTCACTTCTAAATCTTTCACTTCTCTTCAAGTTCTCAATGTCATCCTCTAGCAAATCCCCTCGTGACTACTCACGAAAATACCAAAGGGCCATTCTCGAACCTTGGAGACAAAGTCATGGTCTTCCTCCCTCACCACCTTCTCCTCCACCAACTAGGACTACTCCCACCTCTCCTATCTCAAATAACTCTCTCTCATACTCTTCACCTTTACAAAACTCAACTCAAAACCTAAATGAAATTCATCACCTATCAAATCTGCTTGACATAAATCTCCAACAAGCAATTGAAGCCACAAATCCTTCACCTCCTACCTCACCATATATCCCTCCACCTTCTTTAGATCAAGTAAACTTTCATTTGGAATTTTGTCATTGTTGCTTGGATACCCGAAATCTATTTGATACATTGAAAGATGACCTTAATCGTATCAAATCTCTCATCATTGGTCCTTCCACTCAATTTCCATCCTCAATAACAACCTCCTCACCATAATTGAGCAATCTCAAAAGCTCAAGTTCACCTAATAATAAACAACCCATCTTTTGATTATGGCATCTTCTACTCTTTAAGAATCAACTAGTGTAGATCTATGCCTTATTATGTCTTTATTTTATGATTATCTACTTTCTATTATAATGATTCATACAAATATTGTATGAATTTGTCTTAGCTCGTATTAGCTCTAGTTTTATTTCATGTTGTATGAATGTATTACTTGCATTTGCTATTGTATGAGTTTCTTGATTGTTTGATTAAACTCTCTTTTGGGTGACTTAAATCTAATGTGTTGCTTAAAAGATATATGTCTTGCACTTGTATTTCTAACTTTGTTTTGGAGCAAATAATTTTTGTAAGATCGATCCCTTGGTGCCCCGAACGAGGGGGAGCATACATTAAGGGGGAGTCTTAATATCATCAATTTCTTTCTTCCTACAACTACTCGACGATCATCCTTTTTTATATCGACAAAAAGGGGGAGAAATGGAACAAAACTCTTTAATAATTTTGTAACTTTTAATTTTATACAAAATGAGTTTATATTTTGTCATCATCAAAAAGGGGGAGATTGTTAATACAAATAATGTCTAAAAACGTTATTTATATTTTTCGACATCTCAGCGTTTTAATAATAACAAATGTAAAAACGTTTACGATAAAATTAAACGTTTACAAATTATTAATCATAAAATTCCATTTCTAAGATTAGTAATCACTTAAGGTATGAACAAACAAATCATTAAGCATGATTAGTGATTAAAAAAATATTTTTCTCTTATCCATTACATTTTTACAAAAGAATTTCACAAAATTAATTATACAAAATATTTTCTAATTAAAAGAAAAGTTTTATTAAAAACTTAAAATTTAAAATTCAAATTCTCCCTCCAAAATGGAAGGTTCCATACCAGATACAATCTTCCCCACAAAAAGACAAAAAAGGGAGCGTGGTCTACCTGGCAGCCCCCTTATATATCTGGGACCGCCAGGACCGCCGCCAGTGACCGTTGGATTTTCCTGCCTATAAATACTGCTTCATTCCTTGCAGAAAATCAGACCTCTTTGCACGAATTTTCTCACACTTCTTTCTCTCTCTAAAAACCTTCTTTCTCTCACTAAATATCTTGATCACTAACATCTCTTGATCTTGTTTCAAGTGATCTAATCTCTTCTTCTCATCTATTCCCTCTCATTCAAGTGCAAGAGAAGAACACACTCGTATCGCAGAAACGAAGTGTTGATTAGTGGATCTCTCCTCTCCTCTTTTCTTCTAAGTACCAAATCTCTATTGTAATTATCTTGTGTATTTGTGTGATTCGGATATTGTGTAAATCCGATAGTGTAGATCTAGTGATCGTGTAGTGATTGTGAAGTGGTAGATTGGTTCTAGCTAAGATTAGGACTCGACATTTAGCTTAGTGTCGGAAAATAACGTAAGCGACGTGTAAACGGTTTTCTCCGCCTGAAGGGAGCTTGTTGACATTGTGAAATCTCGAGTAGGATACTTGGGGTGTGAAGTAGAGCGAAGAAGAGCTTCGTAGCCGAACCACTATAGATCTTGGTGTCTTGGTTTTATTGTTCCTTCTCTCATCTTTTTATATTGTTGTGATTGTTATTTACTATTAATTTAGATATTTACTTGGTTGATTCATATTGTTGGTTGGTTAAACATACTACTCGAATCTATGTATTTTGAAAGCAAAGTTTTAAAACGAAAACGAACCTGTAAACTATTCAACCCCTCCTTTTAGTTTCCACATTTTGAATAAATAATAAAAATTTATTGTCATTCGTATCTATTAAAGGAAAGGTTCTTACTCAACATCTTGTAGTATCACAGTTCTCCTGTTCTTCTCTTTTCCATTAAATTCAAATGGGATAAGATTAGATATTGACACAATTATGCCAATTACATCTGTATTGAATTATAAAAATTAAATCAGAAAACTAAATAAATATACATACATAGTGACCAAAATCAATTTTGCAACTTTTAAACATAAGAATACAAATTTGAAAAAAAAAACTTACCAACAGTATCTGTGCTACCACACTGTTTGCTTCGAAAGTTCTGAAATGGTTCAAACTTGAAACCACGCAGGTTCTGGTCGAAATGATTGACCCTGGCTATGGAAGTGTTTTTGTAAAAGTTAATCTTGTAACGGTGGTTCAGCAATGGGTACTTCACTCCATTTTCACCAACACCAAAATTTCCAATTCTATAGCATGAACCTTCATCTAAAACTGTCAAGAACTTGTTCATTGAATCCTTTTTTATAGTAGCTTGAACCCGATTACCCTATGAATAGTAAAGGATTACATAAATAAGTATGACGTTCAAAATAAATATATTACGTTTGAAGAATTAAGTTCTGTTTATATACCTCTGCATCTTGAAGAACAACATCTAAACCCCATGGTTGATTTGGCTTTCCTTTTGCATGACTTTTCCAGATGCTGATACATCTAACTAAAACCTTAACATCATCCATCATAGGGTCAATATCAAACAAAAGTGTCAATTGCTGCTCCATTGTTTATACTACATGATATAAAAAAGGATCAAATGAGAAACGATATAAAACATACAATGAACCTAAAAATGCAGAACATATAAAGACCACAAACCTGCTGTTTTACAAAAGTAAAAGATGTGTGATGGATGAATATTTCTACTGGTATTTATATAGGATAATTAGGTAAAAATCTTTTTAAAAATGAGTAATTGTAGGTTTATTAAGTTTGTATGCTCTATAATTCAATATTACAATTTTTGGATATGGATCAAGGTTTGACTAATAAACTTTTTATTTGAGGTAATTTTGAAACTGCTCATTAATAAAAACGCGTTCAATTCAAAAAAATAAACTAATTCCCATGATTATAGGCAAAATTTAATTTAATCGAATCCTATAAAAAATAACATATGTCTTCAAAATAATTAATCAAATTGCACGTTGGACTTACGATTAACACAAATTATAAACACAAATATAATTAAAAAATGATAAACACAAACACAAATCAAATAATGTACGTAAATAGGTTAGATCCACAAAAAATTAAAACCATTTCAAAATTGATAGAATCAAACAATATAATGTGCTGATTCATAATTATTAGTAGTATATGAATTATAGATTGATAGTGGATCCGGAATGGAATAATAGAGAAATAGAATTAGAAGGGTTATAGGAGGGATAATGTTATCATAAGAGGGAAATAGGGAAGAAATTAACGAGGGGGTTTATTTTTTGGTTTTTGATCCAAACGGTTCTTAATATTCGATTATCCACATGTCATTCCTACAATTGTTTGGTCAAGATGATGCCTTGCCAAACCCTCCTTTATATAGGTAGTAGATGGGAGATGATGATATTTTTCTGCATTTATGTTGGTTCGGATCATAATTTACGGACGCACGTATCTTGGCTGGGCGACCACACCCATAATGTGGCTGCACCCACGACGTGTGTTTGGTACCGTTCTTGTATTTGCATATCTGAGCCACATCTTCAACTGATTACATATGTCCGGAACTATGTGTTCAATTTGTGTTGGCTGTTGATACGAGATATAAATTGCGTTTGCTTCTTTGTTACCCACCCGTCTGTTGCTGCTTGCGTGCGTTTGCTGTCGACCCACAGTAAGTTTATTGTTTTTATTTCTTTGATGACTGAGATTTTTACAATGAATTTTCAAGTATCCTCGTATGTAACTATGTCCAGAATATTTACCAAAATGTATTTTCCGCGAGTTATTTTATTGATGGCAACAGCTTTGAACACCGTTGTAGCTAAGGACGGAAGCGATAAGTACAAAAAATTTCCATCGCTCTTAAGGTACGTACATTAATGTTAGTGTGTTAAATAGAACGCATTAATATATGCATCGAAACTGCTTACCTTGATTTAACTCCATACGCACCATTGCTTGAAATATAAGCTGAAGGCATTTCTTTAAATCATACGGTGTTTGTTTCAATGGAAGTATCACTACTACACAAACTGGTTTTTTTCACGGTAAAATCCGTGGGAAATCCTGTGGGTAAAGGCCTTTATCCACGGATTTTTCACGAAATTATTCTGATGCAAAAACCATCGTGTGTAAATATTTTTCCACTGATTTTCCCACGGAACGTTGACTATTTCCCACGGATATTACCGTGGAAAATCCGTAGGTTTGATTTCCCACAGATTTCCCACATTTTCTAGCAACCATTTTTCACATATATTCCACCTTTTTTTGCCACAGATTTCCTACAGTTATTTCTCACTGATTTCTCACGAATATTTTCCCACTAATTTCCCACAAGTTTCTTGCACCTATTTGCCACAAATTTCTCAAGATTTTCACACGGATATTTCCCACAAATTTCACAGGCATTTTTTTCGACGAAATTTCCAGGTTTCTATAAAAAAAATCTGGAAAAACAATTTTTACACAAAAAAACAACAAAATAAATAATATATTACCAAATTGTATTTAAGAGCACAAATCAAATTCCTGCATTACACCACAGCCAAATTGTTTACGCAATGCAAACAAAATATCTAGAAAATCAACTAAAATATACTAGTCACTAGGATTAGGGTCACGAAGTGATGGGACTCGCTGAAAATAAATCTGGGCAACGTCCACCGACTTATGGTTAAGTTAGTATGCATCGTATATCTATGTTGTAAACGTTGCGGGATTCTCATCCTCTGTCATTTATTCAAGTTGCCAAAAGCCTATTCCTTATCGTGGAACTTCTATTACAGCCTTTGCACCTGCAAATAGTTTAACACATATTAAAGATACACTAAAAAACACAATTTTGTTGCCTTGACATGACCAAACAACAGTTTGAGTAAATCACATTGCAATATAAAACAAGATTGAAATTAAAAAAAGTTGTTTGCATCAGTTTGGAACTATTGGATTTCATGGAAGAGCTTCTACCTCTAAACATGAGCTTAAAGAGAAATAGAACCGAAGACCCACAGCCATAGAACTAAAATTATCTAAAAGAAAATAACTACCAGGTAGGGGTGTTATCGGGTCGGGTTATCGGGTTATTTGGATTTAAAAAACTCACCCGCAACCCGACCCGATAAGAAAGCGGGTTATCAGGTCAGGTCTTATTGGGTCAGGTGATTCGGGTTATCGGGTGATACTATCGGGTCAAACTTTCCATCTCTTATTTTACCAACGCCCATAACCACTGTTGCGTTAGGATTAGGTTTTTTTTTCATATTGGACATCAACATTCTGCGTGATAAAAAAAAACCCATGCTTCTAGCCCTACTACACTAATGTGATACCTACACTCTATATTTGGACATAACTTATACTTGAAGCTCATAAACCATCATTTTTGGATTCATCTTTAATTTATACTCAAACTAATTATTGTGCAATCAACCTACAAAAGACACAAAACAAGAACTAAATTAATGGGACAAGACCTCACAATCCCACCTGATGTTAATTTGCAAATTAGCAAATAATAAATTACCAAATATTAATTTGATAAAAAATATTGTACAAGCTAATGCTATCTAATACGAGTAGTAACTTGCTAGTAGTAACTTTGTACAGTTGTTAAGAAACAAACACGTATATATAAGCAAATTACATCAGCTCGTAAGCAAAGTTAAATATAAACAATGATGAGTCAAGTGATATCTGTGTTTGGACCAGTTATGATTTGGACTATTATAAAGTTAACTATAAACAATAAACAAGTTAACTATAAACAATCATTACAAAGTGATATGTCAAGTGGTATGTGATTTTCTTTTTGAGCAGACTACCATTACAAAATCTTGTCCAAATGGCACCAAATGATTTAGAATACCTGCAAAATACCCTTCTGCACTACACAAACAACCAAATGCCAAACACCCCTTTTGACAATACGTGCTTATGAAAAAAATTGAAATAAACCAAATCATAACTGGTCCAAACACATGTATTATAAGAGTAGCTTCGCACACATCAGTAGGAAAACAAGTCACTACATCAGTACAAAACAAGTCACTACATCAGCAGGAAAACAAGTCCATACATGAACTACAAACCAGGCTGCACTACTACACTTATCACGACTTTACCACGACATACAACACAAACCTAAACAACAAACACGGTCGACGCGAAAAACCAAAAACACGACTCCTACGCGACCTGAAGATCTTAACCATGACCCAAATCGCTTGCAAAAAATTAACACATCAGATATATATGAGATACAAACCTGAATAAATAATGCAGTAAACCCTTTCAATAGTATGATTTGTTCACTTTCCACACAGTTTGCTACATAACCATCAATATCAGCTCCTCTTATCCACATCCGTGTTCCTGGTCAAAATATAAACTTCACAGTCAACAAAGCTGTTCGCGACACTTATAACACCTAACTAACAAGTATTCTAATACAAAATTAGTATAAATTACAGCCATACTTGTTATCCTAGTAAGTACATCTTCGTGCAATCAAGGTGACAACTACTATATCTACACGTATAGCCGACTTGAAAGGTGTTGAATGCCGGTGTTAAGTCAAGGGGAAAAAAGGAATGACGGAATATGGTTTGCATTATATAAATTGCAAACGAAAACAGTAATGAAAGGAAGGATACCCCTGAATAACAAGAAGCATGTATGGATCAAGCTACAATCAAATGATCTGACAAAGTCAGCAACTCGTATTCTCTAAAAGTCAAAATTACCCAAAAGACGAACCTTGTTATCTGAAAACACTTCCAATATAATTGTTCCAAAATATCCATGGCTCCGCCTATCTCCAAAGAGGCAGCTTTGTTTCATCACCTAAATCAATCAAACGTTCAGCACCATAATATGAAACAACCAAATACAATTTTAATGACCATTATAACCAAACAATAGTCTTTTCAGCATCTTTTAAAATGGTAATCTACTTCTTTTTTGAAATATTCAAACTTGAAAAAGCAAATCCAAACTGCTTATTCAAAAAAACTTATTCCAACGACCTAAACTTGAACCACTACCTAGAGACACTTTCCAGAAACAAATGACTAAGAAACGATGCAGTTTGTACACAAAAATAAAACACTCTGGCTTACAGTTAATTTACTCCAAACTAGTATTACATATCATATGGTCAGTTGTACCATGGTTGTGATTGTCTAGAAGTTCGACAGCAGGGTTGTGGTTGGTGGGGGGTTAACAGTAATTGGTGATGGTGGTGATGGTTATCTTCAAAACCAAACACCAAACACAAAACAAAAACAATAAATCATCAAAGATGGCTAGCATTAGGTGGTGATAGCGAGGATGGTGAAGTTATCTTGTGGTGACAAAGGTGTGGTAAAGAGGGCGGCTAAGATGTGAGTGCCGAAGATGAAGTAGTTTAAGTTTAGGGTTTTGACTTTAGGTGAAAATAAGAGCGGGAAAGGAAAATTAGGGCTTTTATTTTCATTTTTATGAAAAAAAATTATCTAAAAAATATAAATACTAATATTTATATATAATAATATCATTGTAGGAACGAGTATTAGTCGGGTCGGGTTGGTCGTGTTCGGGTCAAGACTAAATATTCCATACCCGAACCCGACCATATTTGAATTCGGGTCAGTTCAGGTCGGGTCGAGTCAATTTGGGTCGGGTCAATTCGGGTCTGGTCAGCTCGAGTTAACCCGAATATTGGTGAAACGTAAAAAATTACGCTTTTTTACTCTTTTAAATAGAAAATATATAAAATTTATATTAAAAATTTCTTATTCGGGT
The DNA here is from genome assembly GCA_026074375.1 of Tanacetum coccineum. Taxonomy (NCBI): domain Eukaryota; kingdom Viridiplantae; phylum Streptophyta; class Magnoliopsida; order Asterales; family Asteraceae; genus Tanacetum; species Tanacetum coccineum. Next base: position 17,807 of record BQNB010034750.1, read on the forward strand.
CAATCGGGTCGACCCGAACCCGAGTTAGCCAAAACGTTTCAACCCGATACCAAACTAATTTAGTATTCGAGTTACTCGGGTTGATCAGAATAACCCGAATAAAAGTTTGGACTCGACTAACCCGCCCTGAATATGCTTATTCGGGTTCGGGTCGGGGCAACTGGTATGTGCTTAAATACACATACCATTTTCCATTAAAAACGTGCTTAAATGACAAAAAACGTACCAAAAATACATTGTATTTGTATGTTTTGCATTTGTATTGTGCAGGTAGCGAATATCTAAGAAAAGAACAAAAACGAAGCCAAAACGACAAAAACGAGCACGAGAACGGAAAGAGCGTGAAGCAAAAGTCAAAGTCAAAAGTCAACCAAAGTCAACCCCGAAAAAGTCAAAGGTCAAAGCCGAAGCCGTAACCGAAGAAAAAGTTAATAGGCCAACCCGTACCCATCTAATGGGCCGGGTCAGCCCACGACACACTTATAAGCCTTAAACCATTTTAAACCCTTTAAAATAACCCAAAACCTTTTTATATAATACACCTTTTACACCTTACACCGTTAGTCCTTAAGGACTAACAATGTTGGTCCAAAAGGACTAACGGTGCAATATCCAACCAACCTCAAGGACCAACGATAAACAATACAAGGACTGTGGGTGTAATCAAGTTATACACTTTTAGGGACCAAAGTTGCCAAAACTCAAACCATAAACCAATACCCGCCATTTGCTATTCATTATCCCCCACCTCTATCCCTTTCCTTCCCTGCAACACGAAGCTAAACCCAAACCCCACACCATAAAACGACATTCCATGTTGGCAATCCTAGGAATTTTCATTCGTTGATGGGGCTAGTACAAAAATTGAGGGTTTAGATCAAAAGGCTTGGTGAGCACTCAAATTGGATGGCTTAGATGAAGACTTGAATCTCCTCACTAAAGAAACACAACAAGCACAAGACCCTGCAGCTTAGCATTTGTATAAATAGTTAGGTTTTTCTTTGTAAACTGGAGAGTAGTTGTAGTTTTATTTTTATTTTTTTAAAATATCTTAATTTATGTTTTCTGTCTTTACATTTCAAAGTATTGTAACCTTTTAAAATTCTAATGAAAATTTCAGTTTTATGTTTAAGCAAATTCTGTTTTTATGCATTTAAGCTCATCCTCATTTACAAGTCATTTCTATAAGTTTGTCTAAGCTTATAGAAACTGTTTTATTAATATAAGTTCATATAATATATTTTCAGAATTTTTATAATTCGTTTAGTATCTTTTATATTTAATTTTTGTTAAAATCATTTTTAATTCATATTAAATTATAAAAAAGTCAAAAAAATCTAATTCTTTTTTAGAAAATTTTCTTTTATCAACTAGGACTTAAGAAAATTAGTTTTGCTTTTGTTGAGTTAAAATTTTAGATTTTGAATTTTTAAAGAACGAGATTGAATCCCGTTCACGTTTTTCGTGTTTTTAAGTTTAAATTACCTTCGTTTTTGGTCTAGTTTTCTTTGTTCTTACATTTTAGTCACTTAGGACTTATAAAAAGTTAAAAAATCATTTTAGGTTTAAATTTTGACAATTTAGGTTTTTAAGTCGCGTTTTTACGTTCTCGTTTTAGGTTTTAATTTAAATTGCTTTCGTTTTAGGATTTTTTTTACTTGTTTTTGTATTTTTAATTGTAGAAATAGAATTCAATCCAATATTTGATTATTCAAGCACAAAATATCAAACCTAAACTCGACTTTCAAATTCACGCCTTAACGGGAAACGACCCGGGAAGGTTTTTAGGGTTTTGCTTTGGTCAAAAGCCAACATCTCTTTTAAAGCTTCTTGGAATACTTACTATCTATACTATATATTATAATTACCCCTAAAAAGGCTATTATCAGCAACCTTTTTTGACACCTCTTTCCCATTGTGTAGATTCCCACGTTTAAAATCTGTATTGGCTTTTTTTTAAAGCTATTAAGCTTTCATAACCAGCTTTTAAGTGTGGTTTCCATCTTGTTTTTTGTTTCCTATATGCAGAATTGAGAGTTAGTATCTTTGTGCATTTGCCCTTTTGTTTTTTGTCAATCTGTCAAAGTTTTCTTAACTCATAAAAAGTCTGATTTTTAATATGAGAATCAGGCAAGTTAAAAGAGGTTTTAAGAACTGATTTTTTGTGTATAAGCTCATTAGGTTGCATATTTCATCTGTTTCAACTTATTTTGTTTTATAACTTCCTTTTCCTAGCTTAAATTTAAGCCTGCATGTGATCATTTATCTTCTAAAAAGAAAACCAAAAAAAGAGTGAAATTATGTAGTCAGCCCTTTTCATAAGCCCTTTTCTTGGCTTATAAGTGTTTCAAATTCCTTTTTGTTTGCTGATAATTGTAGATCTGAGGACAAACTTTAAGGGTATATAAGCATCATTCCCATAAGGATCCTTTAAGGTGCTTAAAATTAAGCCCAAAAAGTTGTCCTTAGGCTGTTTGGCCTATCTGCTTATTAGCTTATTAGTGCTTTTCTGTTCAATTTTCTTGCTTAATCTTGTTCTTATTTGTTTATTAGGTGTAGTCATTTATCTGTGTTTGCTTATCTTTCATTTTCATTTGCTTATTTGCTCTTTAAAAGCCAAACTGTTTTGCCATTTAAGTTCAAGTGTAAAATAAGTTCACTGTCTGTTTTATTTGTGCTTTTTCTGGCTTATTTATAAGTCTTCATAAAAAGTTATAGTTTTCAAAAATGCTTGTTTTAATGTGTTCTTTAAGATTGTGTAAAAAGTTTTTGAAAAAAAAATGTTTTACAAAAAGGGAAGGCATGGGGGTCGAACCCATGACCTCCCCCTTTGCACACACACGTCCCACACAAACACACACTAACCAACTGCCCTTGGGTCTTTTTCAGTTACTAGTTTGCATTACTTTAGTTTTATAGTCATTTTGCCAGTTTTAGCTTATATGCTTATTTGCTTATTTTACTGCTTATTGCTTCAGCATTCTCCCAGTTTTATATTTTCCCTGCATTCCTTATAAGTTAAAGTATTTTTCTGTATTTTTTTATAATTTTTATAATTAGTTTACTATTTTTAATCATTTAATTTCATTAAAACTATTTATAAATCATAATAAATAAAATAATAGTCAAAAAAATATAATTCTTTTTTTCAAAATTTTCTTTTATCATGTAGGACCTAGGAAAAATAAATTTGCATCCGTAGGTTAAAAATTTCTCAATTTAGTTTTTTAAAGCACGGGATTTGATCCCGTTAACATTTTTTCGTGTTTTTCTTTAATTGCTTTCGTTTTTAGTTTTTATTTATCTGTTTTTGCATGTTATTAGTAGATTTAGAATCCCAAATCCAAATTTGTGATTTTTCAAGCATAATTCCCAAACCGATTCTCGATTTTCAAATTCACGCCTCGACGGGACACGACCCAGGTAGCTTTTTAAGGTTTTGCTTTGGTTAAAAGCATTAATCTTTTAAAAAGCCTCTCGGAATACTTATCATGTTATTATTGATTTTGATAATTCTTATTATATATATTTATATTTATATTTATATATATAGTAAAGGTATTATTTTATCTTGTCAATTTTTGGCGCCGTTGCCGGGGAGGCCGTGAGACGATCATCGAGTTGAAGTTTGTTGTGCCTTGAAGACCCTTCCTCGTGAAGTTATTTTCTTGTTATAAAAATATAAAAATACAAAAATATTTTATTTTCTCGATTTTTGTGAATATATTATCAAATAATCATAAATACTTTTCCTAAAGTATTTAAAAACAACAAAAGATTTAAAACTTGCCTTTGTGTCACTTGCGAGGTACGGCTCACCTTTGATTGATAAACAAACTAAAAGAGGGGTATAAGGAGGGTTGTTCCGAGGAACTACGACCCGAAAGGAGAAGGATTTTAATAGCTTCGCGCTTTCCCGCTCCTCCGCTCCTTTGTGCGTTTTTCTTTTAGAGAGCTACCGTGAAACAAGTTGATTATTGGTTTAAGTTATTCGATCTCGTTTTGTCCTTTAATAAAATATGTTGTTTAAAAAGCTTAAAAACCCAAAAATAATCTTCTTTTTCTTCTAAACCGTTTAATTCTCTTCTTAACCCTCATTATCGTTTAATTCTTTATGTCGACATTTGTCCGATGCGTAGGGTGTGGAGAACCGTTATATGGTCACCCTTGTCGATGGTGTACTTGCGAGCGGTGTGGTAATGATCTTCGAGATGGATATTGCTTCCTATGCCATTCAAGGAACGGAGATTCTTTCACTTATGATTCAACTCCGAATTCTTTCGATAATCCTCCTGATTTTTCATACCCACCCCCACAACCCCAATACGTGCCATACTCTTGTGAGTTATGTGGGAACGATGCCCATCATGGTTACGATTGTCCACCTCAAGTCCCGTTTGTCTACAATCAGGACCCGTGTTTCAATCAAAACTTTGATTATTTTCCACAAACTTCACCGAGTTTTCCACAACAATATCCTTGTTGTGAAGATTGTGGGGGTCCTCACGAGACTTTTCAATGTCAACCGATGAATTATTACGAACCTAATCCGTGTTATGATTCTAATTATTCCGGTTTTGACCAATTTGAACCCCCATAATTTCCCGTCATTCATCAACCGATTCGTGAGAAAACTTGTGCTGAATTGCTAGCAGAGGAACGGGCGGCTAACATTAATACTCAACCCATGCAGTATTCCGTCGTTCATCAACCGCCTCAAGAAGAAACAAGTTTGGAATTTTTGCAAGATCAAAGAAACCTAATTAACTCTGTGCAAACTTTCTTAAGAAAGTTTAATCGATTTTCTTTTTATGAAACGCCAAAGGTTATATCACTAGCATGGGAGACAATTCTTGAAATTGAGCATGCTTTTGAAGACAAGCAATATCAACCAGAGGGTATTCTAGAGTTGTTTTGTAAACTTTATAACGATGTGCAAAATATTCATGAGGAGTTGGCTGAGTATATTAATAGTCTGAATTGGAATCATCCTACCGTCTACTATGATGATGATGATGACGAGGACTATACTATTGCAATCACACCCATTTTATCAACCGAGGAACCCAATAACTCTCTAAGTATGGGGGATGAGCATCTCGGCACTGTTTTGGCAACAGAATCGGACGAAGTAATAAAGTCTAGTGTTGAGATCCTTGTCCCAATCCTAAGTGAGTCCGAGGGTATTCCCGATAATATGTGTGATGTGCCTTTTTTGATAATTCTCTGCCTTTTGACATTTCAAAAGATAAATTTGAGGATTTCTTCGATTCTAACGATGATTCTACTTCGATTGATGATGATTCTTTCTCTATTGACGACATCGATTATGTTGAGGCATCACCTCTCGATTTTGAGCTCGTCAGCTTAAAGGAGGTGAAGGATTTTAACAAGGAAAATAGAAAGATTAAGGACGATATTCTTTGTGAAAAATTATCAAAAATCAATCTTCTCATTGCTAAGATCGAAGCAATTAATTCTAATCCACCTCCATCTTTTGATTTTGTGATCAAGTCTTTCTCCACATCTCTTAACTTTTTCTTGGAGGAGACTAACACCTTTGATAATTCTATACCCAAATCTGAAACTTTCTGCTTTGATTTGGAAGAGAATAGTAGTGGCAGTACCACTACTCGTTCTGATTATTCTCTTCCGGATTATGAAGCTTTCTATTTTGATGACGATCATATTGAAGAGAAGAGTAGTGGCAGTACCACTACTCATTCTGATATTTCTCTTTCTAAATATGATTTGTATATCTTTGATCTTTCGAATGATCCGTTTCCTCATACCGATAGGAGTGACTTTTATTCATGATGGCGGTTCACCGAATGCCTTGCTCACATCATATCTCCACGAAGTATGATTGCTTCTATTTTAAGAGTGAGCCCGATCCAGGTGAGTTAACTAGTATTGTTGACTCCGGGATTCGTGAGAACGTTCTTTCTACGACAAATGTAAATTTACCATTCGAGGATGACCAATCTCCTCTCTTGGCATATGTTGTATGGATCTTTCTTCATTTTCTCACGTTATCCCGGAACTACCCATATCTTCTCTCTTGCGGGAATGAAGATACCATTTTTGACCCGGATCTCCGTTTATCATTTCTTCCTTGCGCGTTTATTATCGGAGTGGAACTTTTATGGAAATTCAATGTTTTTATCCAAACACTTGAATGAAAGTCCGGTGGAGACTTTATCTTCCACTTACTCCCCTATGGAATAATTAAAATTCGGGGTCGAGTCGAGCTGTGAGCGGTTAAACAAAAACAAGGCGCTTCATGGGTGGCAACCCATGCTTATCCTAGTAGTAGTAATGAATAAGTGTTTTGTGTTGTGAGGAGGCTCGCCTCTTCCTTTCTCGTGTTTCATTTTTTTGTGTATGTCCAGGATTGCCTGGATTTTTGAAGCCTCTCGTGTTCGCGGTTTTGTCCTTCGATCACTCGAGCTTATTCCTCAATTCATTGGGAAATCCAAATATCCTAATCTAATGACTAACGTTTATCTTTAGCATAATTCATAAACGTCTTTAGTATGATGTAGGTACCCCTTAAAACATTGAGGACAATGTTTTGTTCTAGTATGGGGGAATCTATCGATTTGATTGTGCTTGCAGTCGTTGTTTTCACGTAATCCTGTTTTTACCACCAAAATTTCAAAAAATGAAAAAAATTCAAAATTTTCAAAAATAAAATAAGTGTTTTGTCACAATTTTGACTTTCTGCTGGGTAGAATAGAATAAAATTTTGATATCGATCGAGGTGTTGGCTCTAGCTTGTTCCTCCATTATACTTTTAAGACTAAGCATTCGCGGAAATTCACGAAGAACGAAAAATGATAGAGTTAATTATGAGTTGGATGCTAAACAAGGATTATTTGGAAATCTTACAAGCTCATGTGTGTAATTTGTGGCTTTTTCTCCCATAAGCTCCTAACCAGACTAATAATACGTGCTATTTTTGGAAATTAAACTTAAATCAAGAATTTTTGAGATGTAGTTGATAGCAATAATTTTAGTCTTAGTTCAAATTTTTACTTAAATTTTCCAAAAAGAAGTCTTCTCTATATCGTGAAATAAAGTGTGAAATGAAAAAAAAGATGAGGAATAATAATTATAAATTGTGGGCTGATAAAATTTTGCTGCATCTTGCCGGCTCACAACCGATGTTGCAACCTTCTAAAGAAAGCCCATAGTAAGAATAATAAGCCGAGACTGATAAAAGTTTGTTGCATCTTACCGGCTCACAACCGATGTTGCAGCCTTCTAAAAGGTCGAGGGTTACGATTGCATCAATGTTATGTTTAATGTTAAGTGTGAATTAATAAATGTAAGGAAAATCTCTTTTAGTTAAATTTAAATATGCTTTTGAACTTAGACTATTTCTTTTTAAGTTGTGCTTTTTCTAAATAAGCTATGTATATACGGGAAACCTAAGAGTTTTTTAAACCAAAGGTCCGTAAGTCCCGATACTAGTCTTTGTGGGGTGTCAAAAGCCTGGTCACTTAGCAACAAGGTTGGGATGTGTTGAGACAAAAGTCGCTACATGGGATGATCTCGCCTACAAACTCATTATTCTCGGGTGGAACGTGAAGCATAGAATTTTGCAAAGCGTTGATCTATAGTTGAAATTCAAAATGGTACATTCACCTAAGATATAATAATTGTCGGGAGTGAAAAGTTCACAAGTTGCAAATATGAGTAGTGTTAGCATCTCAACTTATATTTAACGGTGATTTCGTTTTAAGCTTGGTTTGGGACGAGTAAAAAGTCAGGGACGATGAATTTATCCTTCTTGGGCATTTTAGGATTGAAATGCGTCTTGTTCTATGATCCCTAACAGTTATGAAAATAACAAAAGTCAAATAAGTTAGTTGCTTAAAAATAAAAATACCAAAAAAAAATTAGTGGTAGTAAGGGTAAATATTTAAGAATGGTAAAAACGGGGCTTTTTAAAGATATTGATTTCTTTAATTCCCCTTGATGAACACTTAGCTACTTTTTGAGGTAATTAGTCGAGGGGGATCGAGATTCTTAATTTTCTTCAGTGTTTACTTAGGGCATTGTGTGAGGACACGTCAATAGTTTAGTATGGGGGATTTTGGTATGTGCTTAATTACACATATCATTTTCCATTAAAACCGGACTTAAATGACCAAAAACGTACCAACAATACATTGTATTTGTATGTTTTGCATTTGTATTGTGCAGGTAACGGATATCTAAGAAAAGGACAAAAACGAAGCCAAAACGACAAAACCGAGCACGAGAACGGAAAGAGCATGAAAGAAAAGTCAAATCAAAGCCAAAAGTCAAAAAGTCAAAGTCAACCTTGATAAAGTCAAAGTCAAAGGCGAAGCCGATACCGAAGAAATGTTAAATGGACCCACCCGTACCCATCTAATGGGCCGGGTCAGCCCATTTAAACATTATTAAGACATAAGGGCTCAAAATCCATTCTTAATATTACTCGGCCCAAAACCAAAGAATAAGCCCAATCCCTTTAACAAACAAAACAGCCCAACCCCCTTTTATAATTAACTCCGTTAGTCCTTAGGGACTGTGAGTGTAAACTCATAATACACCCTCAAGAACCAAAATTTTCAAACCACAAAAAATGTTTTACACCACAAGGACGATCCATGCAATAACTTTATACAAATTGAGGGACTAATTGTGCCAAACCCCTAAACCTTTACCCTGAACTCGAACTACTATACATCTTCCCAAATTTCCCGCCAACACCATGCCCCACTATTCATTGTCTTCTTCCTCTTTCCCTTGCAATAAAACAACAAAACCCATTAAAACCCACTTCACATATCTCATTGTCACGCTGGCAATCCCTAATTACACCATTCGATATGGGAACAGGACAAGAAATGGATGGTTGGGATCATAAGACTTGGGCACCACTCAAATTGGATGGCTTAGATGAAAGACTTGAAGCTCTCACACAACAAGCACACCCTCAGTCCATCTCACGAAGAAAGCACACATCAAAGAGGACCTAGAACCATCTTAGCTTTTATATAAATAAGACTCATTGTAAGCCCTTGGGCATTTAGCTTTTACCTAGTTTAACTTTCTGCTTATATTTTAAGTCTTTAGCTTATTGTGTTGTTTTCTTAAAAGCCTTGTACTAATTTTAAGTTTAATGAAAAAATTGAAGTTTTTATGTTTTATCCTATTTTTTATGTTTTAAAACTATTTTATAAGCTCACAAAAGCTCTTTTTATATCATTCTTAAGCTGTTTACTTAAGTCTTACAAACTCTTTCATAGTTTGTAAGGTTTAAGCTTATTTTACCAAAAATTACTCAAAAAGCTCAAATGGAAAATAAGCTAAAAAGGAAAGGGCTTATAGGTGTTTACTAGCTTGTTTTTGACAAGCTAGAGCTTGTAGATTAGCTTATTTATAAGCTTGTTTGCCCTGTTTAAGCAAGGGCCTTTGTAAGTTTTCATTTCTCAAATTTTAGCTTATTTACTAAACATTCATTTCCCCCGCCATAAATTTTTTTCCCCGGTTCCCAATTCCCGCCAACCCTACAGACCATCCATTGCCGCCCACTATTCATTGTCTTTCTTATTCCTTCCTCTTTTTTTTTGTCTTCTTCACTTTTCCCTTTGCGCACATACAAAAACAACAAAAAAAAACAAAGAAAAAAAACAACCAAACAAAAAAACAAAAACACCATTAAAAACAAAAAACCCATTAAAACCCCACTTCACATATCCTCATTGTCACTACGACGCTTGGGACAAACATCAAATTAACCCTATTACCAACGACAACAACAACTTAACAAAACAACACCATTTCATTATTCGATAGGGAACTCTAATGGACAAGAAATGATGGTTGGGATCATAAAGGAATACCCTGAAACTTTTAGAGACTTGTTTTGGGCAAGGTGCATCCCAACACAAACTTCAAATTGGAATTTTGGATGGCTTAGATGTAACAGACCTTAAGGCACACACCAACTCTACACAAAACAACAAAGCCACACAAAAGGCAACACACAAACCCTCAGTTTCAGTCCAGTCACCATCCTCTCGAAACACGAAGAAACACTGCACAATCAAACAACAAGTCAAAAAGGTACGCTAGAACCGCATCTTATACTTTTATATAAATAATAAAAGCAAGCTCATTGTAAGGGTAAGAAGATAGTAAGCCCCTCGCATTTAGCTTTTGTTTTATTTAGCTTTTATATTTTTGTTTTTTTATTAGACTACCTAGTTTAAAAAACCTTTCTTCTAAAAAAAAATACATTCCTTCAAAAAAAAATAAAAACTTTTCCTCTTCTTAAAAAAACTTTCGTTCTCCTTCTTTTCTCATTTCCTAAAACAATGATTTCCTGCTTATATTTTAAAAAGTCTTTAGCTTATTGTGTGTTTTTCCCCACCTTTGCCCCCCCTTAAAAGACCTTGTACTAATCTAGAAGTTTAAATGAAAAAATTGAAGGTTTGTATGTTTTAAATAAATCCTATTTTTTTTTTTATATGTTTTTAAATAAAAAAAAAAAAATAAAAAAAAAAAATAAATATTAACAAATTTAAAAAATAAAAATAAAAAAGTAAAAAAAAAATATTAAAAAAAAAAAAAAAAAAAAAAACTATTTTATATTACTCACAAAACAAAAAAAAAAGAAAAGCTCATTTTTTATAATCATTCTAATTATCTTAACCTGTTTACCCCTTAAGTCTTGAGTTTTTTTATCAAACTATTAACAACTCTTTTTCATAGTTTGTAAGAGTTTAATAATATTTAAAAAAAAAAAAAGCTTATTTTTTTTTTAAAAAATTATTAAAATATAAACTTTAATAAAATTATTTTAAAAAAAATTTAAATTTTTTTTTTGAATTTTTTAATAAATTATTTTTAAATTTTATATAAATAAATAAAATAAAAATTTAAAAAATAAAATAAAATTTTAAAAAATTAAACCAAAATAACTCTCAAAAATCTCAAATGGAAAATAAGCTAAAAATGAGAAAAGGGCTTATGTATGTGTTTACCAACTAGCTTTTTTTGGACGAAGCTAGAGCTTGTAGGTTACTTATTTATTAAAGCTTGTTGACCCTGTTAGCAAGGGCCTTGTAAGTTTTCATTTCCCCATTTTTAGCTTTTACTATTCAACTGCTTATTATTGCTTATTTCCTGTTTGTAGTTGCTTATTGCTACATGAGCTTATGTTATTTAATGCTTATGGTCGCTTTCCTGTAGTAATAAATCATTTGTTTTCTAGTTTTTCTTAAAATCTTCTTAAAAGCTAAATCCGGAGCCCCAAATTTGTAGCTTATGCATTGTGCTTAATTTAAGTGTTAAAAGTTGCTCATTGGGTTTGTTATCAGTTGTTTATAATCTGGTCTTAAGGGTTTGTTCATAAAAAAATTCAAGTTATCAAGTTAAAATTGGTAAAAAATGTTTAAAGGGGTGTTTGGTTTAACCTGATTTAAAGGTGAAAATCGTCAAGATTTACTTTGTGCTCTTGAGTTAACTTAGATTAGATAAACGTAGTAGTAAAAGTCAGTTAGTTTAAGTTTTCAAGTGTTTAATCTTAAATTTTTAGTCTATAAAACTTGTTATTTAAATTTGTGTATTCAGAGCTAATTAAATCATCCCATATGATTAAGCCTTTGAAATTTGTGAATTGGTGATGTTTTTGAGTCTGTTTAAGTGTTAAAACAAGTTAAGAACCAAAGCCTTTTAGGCCCTGCATTTATTGAGTTTTTGTTATTTGCCACAAATAATATCTGTCAAAATTCAAGCCAGTCTAGAAAATTTTAAAAAAACCTGCTTTATTTTCAACTTGATTATTTCTTCATGTGCTTATTAATCCTTTATTTCAAACTTCCTTTTTGGAAAGATTGATAGTAAGTTCTGATTTTGAGTGTCTAATGCTAAAATTTATTTTGAGGTCTTAAGTTCATAAGGTTATGTTTGTTTGCTTATTTTTAAGCTCAAAAGTAGGTATTTTCAAAGTTAACCAAACATTATATACTGAGTGCAAACAACCCATTTCATAAGCCCTTGTCATGGCTTATTTAAGTTTCAAACTCAAATCTGTTTGTTGCTTCGAATTTATTAGATAGCTTATTGTTCAAGAAAATAAAACTTAAGGGCATACAAACCCTTAAGAAACCCTTAAAGCATAAGGTTCCATTAAGGCATCTTAAATAATTAAATCTCAAAAAGGTTCCATTAGGGTTTTGGTATGCAGTTTTTAGAAAAGCCATTGTTTTGGCTTTATTTGGGCTTTTTTGGGCTTATATCCGCTTATTTTAACCTGTCAACCCCACTTGTCCTTTATTTTTGTTCTAATTGCTTCATTAGGTTAATTAGTTTCCTGTTTTAGTTTTAATTAGCTTATATTCTTTTTCTAATATTTCTCATGTTTGTGGGATTGCTTATTGGATGCTAAAAAGGAAGAAAGGTGCTTAATCAAAACGGGTTAATTAAAAACCTACTAATATAAATTCATTTATTATAAAGGGCTAATCTGTGAACTTTCAAGAAGAGTGACTTATATTTCTGAGCTATTTATTTGAATGGTTTCCCTCTTCCTCCTAAAAAAAAAAAAAAAAGTAAAAAAAAAGTCGGGTTTCTCTTTTTTTTTCTTTCCAATTCCCTAAAAAAATGTTTTATCTTTAAATTAAAAGGAGAGAGTGCCTTTTAGTTTTTTTTTTAAATCTTCTATTTAATATATTAAAGGAGGTCCTTATACAATAATTTAAAAAGTTGTTAAAAAAAAAAAAAAAAATAAAAAAACACATTTGAGATATTTATTGGGAGTTGGTGGAAGTCCCATAAGTGGAGTCAAGGGCTGGCACCGAACCATTCAACGAACTCAAGCAGCGAAACTCCAGGAAGAGGACCAACATCTACCCCACTCAACTAAAAACCTTTTAAAATTTAAAAAAAAAACAAAATACAACACCCTGCTACACTATACCACTCCACTTAGAGCAAAATAAAGAACAAAACTAATAAACAAGACAAAAAAAAATACTAAACAACAAACAAACAAAAAAAGAACCCTCAATATAGCCTACCACACTATTCTATAACACTTAAACCACTAGCACTCTATACACTTATCCCCTTAGAAGCGCCCTCAACTACCTCCACACTCTCACACAAAGTCGGTGGTCTTTTTTTTTTTTTTTTTTATATCTTTTTTTATTCTTTTTTTTTTTTTTTTTTTTTTTTTTTTTCTTTTTTTTTTTTTTTTTTTTTCTTTTTTTCCCGTTTATTTTTGCGCCACTAATCTATAGTCATAATAAACAACACATTAAGTTTTCACCACCCCAATTTTCATACTACCTAAACAAACTTTCGCAAGCTAGCTTATTTGGGTTGGGGCTTTGTCTTTAGCCTATTTATATAGGCTTAAAAAACCAACTTATTTATCTTTCCCCCTGCATTCCCCTTCATATAAGATTTTAGAGAGAGGGGACTATTCCCTCACCTTTCCCTTCCAAGCAATGTTTTTTATTTTTTTAAGATTTTTTTTTTTTTTTCCATAACTTTATTTGTTATTTAGTATTAGAATTAATATTTTGAGTTTTACAAACGTTAAAACATTTTATCATATTAGATTTAAATTTCTTTTTAAGACTTTTTAAAAATTATTTTTAGAAAATATTTTATTATAAAAAAGTATGAAAAAAAATTTATTTTTTTTTTTTTTTTTCTACTTTTTTTATCACATTTTAGACTTTTCTAAAGTAGAAAATCATTTTTTTGTATTTTTTAGGTATTTATTTGCTATTTTCTAGAATTTTTAATTGGTTAAATAGGTTTTTAATTCATAAAAAATATTAAAAAGTCAAAAAATATAATTCCTTTTTAGAAAAATTTCTTTTGTCATTTTAGAGGTTTAGAAACTAATTTGCATTTTTAGGGTTTGAATTTTGACTTATCTGAATAATTTAAGGCCGTTTTTTTTAGACCCCGATTTGCTTTTTTATGAAGTTAAAATTTGTGTCATTAAATATTTTAAAATGTAAATTAATTAGATTTTCCTTCCCGTAGATTTTAGAAAACCAATCATAAATCTTTTATTCCATTCAAGCATCAAATATTAAACCGACAAACGACTTTCCATTGCATTCCTCGTTGGGGATAAACTACCCGGGAATATCATATACTACTTCCGGTTTATTCATTGATTTTATTGATATTATCCTATCATATATTTATAATTATTTATAGTTATATATATTTAAAGGGATAGTTTCAAAACAATCAAGTACTAACACACACCTGAGCAGCAATAACTCTAAGATCATCCATGAAGTCTTTTAATCCCAAACAATTGACCATGATATTTTATCTACTTCGAAGGAATTGACACAACCTCTAGTGTAGACTTCCTAGTCCAATGCTTTGTCTCCAATATAATAATTGACAACCTCCTGTTGTGGACTTCATATCCAAGCTTGCTCCAGCATAATCACTATCAGTGTATGCTACCAAATCAAAAGGTGAATCTTTTGGATACCAAAGGCCCAATTTAGGTTGACCTTTTAAGTATCTAAAAATTCTTTTCACAGCATGAAGATGTGACACTTTTGGGTTGACTTGGTATCTTGCACAGGCACACACTGCAAACATAATATCAGGTCTTGAAGAAGTAAGATACATCAATGAACCAATCATTGATCTATATAAATGAACATCCACTTCTTCACCATCTTCATCCTTGAGCAAAAGCTTTTGAGTTTCCATAGGTGTGCTTGCTGTCTTGACATCAGTAAAACCAAATTTCTTCAAAATCTCAGTCACATACTTGTCTTGACTGATAAAAATCCCATCCTCCTTCTGCTTTACTTGCAGTCCTAAGAAGAATGTGAGTTCACCCATAGAACTCATCTGAAACTTCTTATGCATCATCTTCTCAAACTCAGTGCATAATGACTTCTTTGTAGAGCCAAAAATGATATCATCTACATACACTTGAACTAACAGAATATCACCTTTGTCCCTTCTGATAAACAAAGTCTTGTCTATCTTTCCTCTCTAAAACCCATTGTCTAACAAATAAGTTGACAAGGTTTCATACCAAGCTTTGGGAGCTTGATGTAGTCCATACAGTGCTTTTTCAACCTTATATACTTTATCAGGGAAGTCTGGATCTTCAAATCCTGGTGGTTGACAAACATAGACTTCCTCTTCAATCTTACCATAAAGAAAAGCACTCTTGACATCCATCTGGTACACCACAAAGTCTTTAAATGAGGCATAGGCTAAAAATAGCCTAATTGCTTCAATTCTTGCAACAGGGGAAAAGACTTCATCATAATCAATCTCTTCTTCTTGTATGTACCCTTGAGCAACCAATCTTGCTTTATTTTTAATCATAATTCTTCTTTCATACTTTTTATTCCTGAAGACCCATTTAGTGCCTATGGGCCTTTTGCCATTTAGTAAATCCACCAAGGTCCAAACCTTTTGTAATTTAAATTGTAGAAGCTCATCCTGTATAGCTTCTATCCAACTTGGATCCTGCAATGCTTGGATTACCTTTTTGGGTTCTACTTATGATAAGAAGCAGGCAAACAAGAAAATTTAAAAGTCTTTATGGTTTGTTCTTTGCTGAACTAAACTAAACAAACCATGTTCTTCCAAACTCTTTGTCATTCTTCTTGTTTGAGGTGCTAAATTAAAGTCTCCAATAATTTGTTTAACTAGATGATCTTTGTATACTATTGTAGTTGGAATAGGGCTGACAGCCATAAATGCATACAAATTGTTTATGTCAGCCTCTACACCAACATCTTCATCATCATCCGAATATACAATATCTTCCAAAGCGGGCATATTTGGTTCATCTGGAAGTTCAATGCTTTCTTTTCAACCAACAACATTAACTTCATTTGTGCTAGCAGCATTAACATTGTTAGTGCTGTTAATACTAGCATCCTTCTCTGGATCATCTCTTTCATCCTTTTTACTTGGATCACCACCTTCTTTTCCTGGTTCTTCAGTAACCTTCTTTTCTTCATCTCCTCAAGGTTTGAATCCAGCATCAGGAGAACTCTTTGAACTTTGAGATAATGGTGGATCAGTAGTCCACAATGGTAGCAGAATGTAATCTTTTCTAGGTACTGACTCCATTCTAGCTTTACCTGCATCATCACATGCTTTTGTACCTGCCTTACCATTAGACTGATTTCCTGCAACAACTTGCTTATAATTCATTGACTTTGTTAGTGCATCAATATCAAAAAGTCAATTTGGTCCACTTCTTGCAATATTAGGTGTATTCTCACTAAACTGGACATGCAGGTTCTCTTCAACTATTCTAGTTCTACTGTTGAATACTCAAAATGCTTTACTATTGATTGAGTACCCAACAGAGAATCCTTCATCAGCCTTACCATCAAACTTGCCTAAGTGATCTATGGTATTAAGAATTGTAATAGGACACCCAAATGGTTTCATAAAGCCTAAAACTAGTTTTCTACCAAGAAAAAGTTTGTAAGGGGTCTTGTTATGAGGCTTAGTTACTAATACCCTATTTTGCACATAGCAAGCAGCATTAACTGCTTTAGCCCAAAAAGTAGTAGGTAGCTTAGAATCAGCTAGCATTGTCCTACCAGCCTCAATTAGTGTTCTATCTTTCCTCTTAGCTACTTCATTTTGTTGAGGAGTTCTAGCTACACTAAATTCTCTCTTAATACCTTTTCTCTCACAAAACTGATTCATCTCCTTATTCTTGAACTCAGTTCCATTGTCATACCTAATTACCTTGACCCTTTGATCTATTAGATTTTCTACTCTAGTTATAAAGGACTTAAGTATGCCACTAGTCTCATCTTTAGTAGCTAGAAAGAAAACCCAACTAAACCTACTGTAATCATTTATGATAACTAGGAAATACATCTTTTTCATTAAGCTTTTTACAAATGTTAGACCAAACAAATCCATGTGCAACATATGCAAAGGTTGGCTGATTGAACTTACTGTTTTGGACTTACAAGAAGCTCTATGTTGCTTTCCCTTTTGACAAGCAACACAGGTTTGATTATTTTCAAAAAGTTTTGAAGGTAAACCTCTTACAAGATTTCCCTTAACCAGTTTATTCATAGTTTTGAAATTTATGTGTCCAAGCCTCCTATGCCAAAGTTCAGATTCATCAGATGTGGCTTTTGCAAAGAGACAAGTTAGACCTCCTTTAGGAACAATATTCTTTAAATCAACACTATACATATTGTTCTTTCTAGGAACTTTAAGTAAAACTAACTTTTCATCGATAACTTAAAGTTTGGAATAAAACAAAAACATTCAGTGGTCATTAAAGTTAACACTATCTTTTTGTACCACACATTTGTGATACGTAAATAGTTAAACTTTAACTCTCCTTACAAAATACACATCTCCAAAATCTAAATACCAGTTTTGATTGACATTTTCTTGAGATTTTCCCTCACTTTGGGGTTTCCTCGCAAAGCAACATATCCTCCCACAATCTCTTCATATTTATAAGCTAGACATGTCCCCTATCAATGTGCCTTGAGCATCCACTATCAATCACTCTTTTACCCTTTAAATCCCATTTTTGGATTGGCCCACGCACATTAGTTATGAAAATCAATTCTTTTGGGACCCAAGGCCATCACTAACTTGGATCTACCTGTGCATCAATATAATCAAACTTTTTTAGGTGATTGATGCACTGTTGTGTTTATAAACATGGTCTAAAACTTTAGTCCTTTATTTTACCAAACCCTACCAAGCTGAGGCCTTTTACATATTAATCATTATTTCCTTCACAACATTAACACTGCTTTTCGCCTAGCAATATAAACTACTTTTTTTTGGCCTAGTATATTAATTTTTTTTATCCTTAACATATTATCCCCAGATTAAAATTACGGTTTTAAAATGTTGTATTCTGTGAAAGGGCCCAACTTTAACAGTTTGATGTCTGAATTTGGAAAGATTTGTCATTGGTCTAACACTATTCATTATTATTTTTGGGTAAGCAGTATTAACTTGTCTGACAGTATTAAGTGATACTAAGCCAGACTTCATTAGTACTGCTCTTGGAACTATGTTCTTTTTAGCACAGGGGTGAGTCTTTTTAGCAAAGTTTTGATGATTCACCCTTTGAGCATTGTTCCAAATAGGTTTTGTATTTTGAAACTGTTTTTGATTCACCTTTTTACAATCTACCTGCAAGTGATCAAAACTTCCACATACATAACAAGCTTTATTAAACATCTCAAAATTACTTCCTAATCTTTGAGACATCATATTATTCCAGTTTCTTTGATTGCCTCTAGGAGTATGAATGTTTTGCCTATTTTGCTCAACATGATTGACAGTTTTCCTAGCAGTCTTTTCTTGCTGTTTAGGTTTGACAAACTCTATCTTAGCAAAACTAGGCTTAAATGTTTTCTTTTCAATCTTAGCCTGAGGCACATCATCTTCCTCATTATCAGACACCCAATCCTCAATAATTGGAGCACCATTATTCTTCCTAACTGCTTTAGGCTTTGCTTCACTAGCCTTAGCTTCACTGTTCTTAACTATAGGCTCACTTGTAAACTCTTCTAAACCAGAGAATGACAAATCAGGTTTTAGAGGCATAAAGTTTCCTGTATAGGGAGGTGGAACAACATTATACCCTAAACCTGTTTTGCACTTATCAACTATCTAACAGTCTATTAGTTTGCTTAAGTTTTTAGATGAATTCCTAAAATTTTCTACTGTTAGCTGAATTTCATCTTTTTGTTTTTAAGCCAGTTCCAACTTCCTTCTAATCTTTGTAATGGCTACTTCTCTTAAATGAATTTTACGTTTTAAGACCTTGATATCTTCCTCATAAACAGAGTTATTTTTCTTATAAACTAGAAGTCTTGCTTCTACAGACTCTAAACCTGTTTTATGAGCAATAGAATTTAACTTAGATGTCCTTAAGTCTTTTAACAGTTGTTCATTTTGTTCTTTAAGAATTTTAACATTTTTCAAACAAGATGATGAACAGTTTGAATCAGTAGATACCTCAGAGTTAGAACTTGTAGAAGAGTAAGCCATGAGTGCAAAGTTAGTTGGACCTTCTTCTGCTTGATCACTCCAATCATAACCAGAACCATCACAAGACACTAAAGCATTAGAAGTAGTTGTCTCCACTGGCACAACCTTTCTTGTGTTCTTCATATCTCTGTTTTCTTGGTTCCTTGGAGCCCTACACTCCCATGCAAAGTGTCCCCTTTTGTAGTAGTTGTAACACTCC
This sequence comes from Tanacetum coccineum, assembly GCA_026074375.1. Taxonomy (NCBI): domain Eukaryota; kingdom Viridiplantae; phylum Streptophyta; class Magnoliopsida; order Asterales; family Asteraceae; genus Tanacetum; species Tanacetum coccineum. The sequence continues at coordinate 37,059 of BQNB010034750.1, forward strand.
ACCTTGGACTTATCAAACCTAATGGTCTCATTACCATTAACAATAAGCTTTCTTCCAGTGTTCTTAAAGAATCTCCTTGCCCTCATTGTTAGCATAGCCATTTGCCACCTCAAGTCTATCTCTTCTAAATCATCAGAATAAATTTGTTGCAAGTCCTCATTGTCAAGTTGTGGACTGTTTGGTTGACTTGCAAAGAAAGCACATATAACAACATCACTCAAGTTATCAATTGTTGTTGAGTTAATAGTAGTAGCTTGAGTGCTAGCAGTTGTAGCACCATGAGCAGTACTAACTGCTCCATTTGTACTGCTGGTGCTATTTGAGGACACAAAGGCTACTTTTTGTGTGTTTGTGCTTGAGCTTGATGTCCCTTTGATCTCTGGTTCATAGATCTTCAGGTTGTTGTAAAGATCATCCGAGCTTAATGTATCTATCTCAGGCTTGTTCCTCCACACAATGGTATGTGTGTTCCATTCTAGTGACAGACTTCTTAAGAACTTCTGATTTACATCTTCTTGTGAGATACTTTCACCATGAATCTCCAACTGACTGATAAGCTTTTGAATCCTATCAAAGGTTGATCTAACACCTTTGAGCTAGATGCAGTAAAATTTTCATACTACTACTTTAGAATATTCCTCTAAGTCTTTTTAGTAGCAGTATTCCCTCCAAACCTCTTCTCAACAGCCTGCAGCAATGACTTGGCATCTTTGATGGAGTTAAACTTCAATTGATGTTCATTAGGGATGCCCATCAATAAAGTGCTTATTGCCTTCAACTCTAACCTCCTTTGTGCATTTTCTTCAGCAGTTGTAGGAGGAATTGTAGTCTCAACACCTTCAACAACTTTTGTTATTGGAGGTGCATTACCATTCTCTATAACTTCCCATAGAGAATAATCAATCATCTGGATGTACTGTTCCATCCTCATCCTCCAAAGCTCATACTCACCTGGTTTGAGCATAGACACTTTTGATGCAGCCAACATATGTACTGAGTTTTGATCCATGTCTTCTTAGCACAGTTTCTCAAAGCAACAAGCTCTGATACCACTTGTTGGATCCCAGTTAACTTATAATGATCGAATTCCTTAAGCTTGTTTAAGGTTTAGTTATGCTAGATAAATCTAACACAACTTAGTTTTAGAAACTTTGTTTGATAATACTAAAGATTATGCAGAATATAATCTTTAATATAAGAAGAATTCTCTAGTAACACAAAACAATATAATTTCAACAATAAAAGCTTCAATATTATTATTACAAATAATACGAATACTCTCCTAGTATTAGGGTTACAAAACCTTGAAGCTATGAATTATACAACTAAGATACCAAAACAAAAGATTTCTAGATATCAAACTCTATGCCCTAGGACCCCCTTTTATACACCAAGGAGTCTTAGTCGATTTACAATATATTCCTAAAACTTAGATTATTCTCAAAGATCTATTCTATAAATAACAATCCTTATCTCATAAGTAATCTTGATCTTCAAGCAATCTTTATCTTTCAGTAGTTGTAATCTTTTAGCAGTTGTAACTTTCAGCAGTTGTAACTTTGTACCAGCAGCATTAACTCTTAACAAGTAGTAGTAACTTATAGACCAGTAGCATTAACTGTGTACAAGCAGTAGTAACTACTTAGAATATTTTCTTCAATCTTCACCAGCGGAACTAACTTTACTCTAGCAGTACTAACATATACTAGCAATAGTAACTAGCAGTACTAATATATACTAGCAGTACTAAGTTACACTAGCAGTACTAACTACTTATCATATTTTTCATTAAGATTACTAAACAACACTAAGTTTTACTTAGCAGCAGTAACACAAACCTTAGCAGCAGTAACTTCAAGAAGGCTTTTAATCCCAAGAATCAGGAACCGATGGTGGTTGATTTGCCAAACGTTTGATGGAGTCGAACATGGGTTGGGGAGGAGGAGGATTGATGGTCCTTGGTGGAAGTTCTTCAAGAAAGTCAAAGAAAGGGTGAGGAGAAGTGGGAGGTGTAGAGAAAATGAGCTCAACGAGCTCTATGTTGATGGCTAATGGAGATGATTATTTGGAAGGTTGGGTAGGTGCCAGAGGTAGAGAGGTTAAAGGTGGTGGTGTGGTCTTGGGAGTGGCTAAGAGTTTACTAGAGGAGAACATTAATTGTGCAATAGGAGTTGGTGGTGAAGAGTCATAAGGAGTAGAGGGTGGTACCGTTTGATAGTCACTGGGAGGAGAAAAGTGTTAAAATGGTAGAGAGTTGGATGGTAGATTGGCAAGGCAACATGCTTGAACACTAATCTAAGCCATTCGTCTTAAGACTTGTTTTCTTTCTTGTCACTACATGATTTTGGCATGGTAATGATAAAGGTATTGCTGTAAATAATCATATAAGAAACTTAAAAAGCCGTTGTATAACGAAGGAGATACGTAGTTTACAAGTTATACGATAATAATGGGTTTATAAAAGAATTTTATAAAAAGAATCTCAAAATACCTTCTGATTATATAAGATAGCTATTTGTTATCAGATAGTACATATTTTAGGATTCCAAAAACATATAAGAATCATATTGTTCGATCTATAATGAAGGGAGTTATGAATTTCGCAAGTTTACGATTATTAAAGTTTATAAAAATAATTTTATAAACTATGAACAGTAAAAATTACTATTCATCTCAGATACTTATTATCAAAAAATATTATATTTTGATAGAACTTTCATTTACGAAGACGTGCTCGAAAGAATCACTAAAATCGCAGCTAAAACGGATAAAATACGGCATTTACTGGTTTACGACGAATAATTTTATAAAAATAATTTTATAAAAGTCCATGAAGAGTAAAAGGTACTGTTCATCAGAGGACTCAAAACATAAAAATGTCATATTTTGATACATCATCTTAATACGAAAGCGTTCGTCTTAATACGAAAGCGTGGACGTAAGAAACGGACTTAAAACGAGAAAGTTATGTCGTTTTTACTAAAGAGATAATTATAAACATTTTTACTTTATAAATATGATTTCACAAATACAATTAGATGGTGATGTAGCTATATAGAATTATATACGGTCTTAGTTATTCAAAGTACTTAGTACTCATACGGCCTATAGTTAATTAGGTTGCATTCGGGCGTATTCATGACGCATTTTCAGTTTATGATTTACATTGTCGATTTGCTCACCACATTTTACATTTATAATGATTTACAAGTTTTGGGGTGAGAAACATATGCATGTTTTACAATTGGACGCAAGTGGACATTTTACATTACGATTACGTGTTTGCCTAAGTAGCGATAACCCTCTGAGCCCATTATCATGAACTGTCAATTACTTGTTGTGAGCGCGAATGTTATAAATAGATCTATTTAGGATTGACATCCCCGTTCGGGTGAGTCATGCTCACTGTGCCGGTATGCCGGACAACGAACGTATACCATGTCGGATTTGGGATGTTGCGGGTTAGAACATCATCACGGGCAATGTTGGCAATTTATATTGCAATTCATACATGTCGAGCTTCAGTGTCATGAGCTTAGGGAAACGTAATTACATTTTATGATGTTTGCATCTGTTGCATTATCATGGGGAAATCTTGCGGTCCTACATTATACATTTTACAAACCTATGAATTCACCAACATTATTGTTGACGTTTTAAAGCAATGTTTTTTAGGGGATCAATAAGGCACGAGGTGCAAGGGATACATTGGTGGTTTTGATTTGGATGTCACATGCATTAAATATTTGGTTGCATTACTTTTGTATAATCGTTATGAACTAGAATCTTTGTATTTTGAACAAGTGAATCTTCGGGCTTTTGTAACAAACAATTTGCTAAATCCAATGTATCGGTTTTAAACGACTTTTAAATGGTCGTTCTTATATATATCTTGTGCTATTGATCTATGAAGTATCACCCCCAGACCCATATTCTGCTGCGACCCAATTTGGGGGTGTTACAGATTGGTATCAAGAGCCAAGGTTATAGAGAACCAGGTCAAATGTTTTTGCTAGACTATAACTGTTTTCAAACATTGCATTCATACAAAGGGATTTTCACGGGACATACATACACTAGTTGTTGCATTAGTTGATTAGACTAGATGCATTCATGATTGATATACATGTTATGATATAAATGTATATTACTATAAGAGTCTTATATTAAATACTTATATAAGCTACTTTTGATTTTCAGATATAGTCATGTCGGATTCAGAGGATTCCACAGTCACCTACACGGCGGTATCCAGTCCATTTGGAGGTTTGTCAGACATCAGATCTTCGGGAGTCGATGGACCACCCGTGATGCCAGAGGATCCGTATGCATATGTGGTAGCCGCTTTTCAGGCCCCGCCATCTCCTGATTATGTGCCGGGTCCTGAGTACCCACCTCTACCAGAGTTTGTTCCTGAGCCGGTATACCCAGAGTTTATGCCACCGGAGGATGATGTACTCCCAGCTAAGGAGCAGCCACTGCCTGCTGCTGTCTCACCCACTGCTGATTCACCAGGATATGTTCCTGAGTCCGATCCTGAGGAGGATCCGGAGGAGGATGATGATGAGGATCCTGAGGAGGATCCAGCTGATTATCCCACCGATAGAGATGATGATGATGATGAGGAGGAGCCCTCTGGAGACGAGGCTGATGATGAGGAGGAGGACGAGGACGATGAGGAGGAGGAGGAGGAGCACCCAGCTTTGGCCGACTCTGTCCCCCCACCTGTACACCGTGTTACGGCTAGGATATCCATCCGACCTCAGACACCCGTATCACTTCCTTCAGATACAGAGGTTGCCAGACTTCTTGCTATACCTACTCCACCTTCATCACCACTTTCCCCATGGTCATCACCACTACCTTAGATTTCCTCACCACTACTACCAGTATCACCACCACCACCTGCTAGTCCTACTTATCCATTGGAATCGACTGTCTATAATCCGGCTAAGAGCCAAGGCACCATCTACTTTCCCATTCACTGCCATTACCACCACCCATCATACTCTCCTGCACCAGATCAGATGCACCACCATCAGGGACAACCTAAACTTACCTATAACCCTTACCGACTACATCTACCGATCACTGCTGTACCCTCCTACTGTCTATGGAGCGGACAGGCTAGTTTGCTTTACCACCTCAGAAAGGTTTATGTTTTGCTTTTGTCCTAGTACGAGGTCGGTGAAGCATCGGCTGCTCTTGCTACTAGACCGACTGGAGGTTTTAGGGCAGACTATGGTTTCATTGCCACTTTAGATAGGGAGATTAGGCGAGATCCAAAGAGAGAGGTTGGTTATGGGATTACAGATACTTAGGATGAGATGCTTGAGGACATACCTGGGGTACCGGCAACTGATGAGACAGAGTTAGGTCGGAGGATGACCAAATTTGTTACTACTATCAGATATGACACATATGAGATTTATGTAAGACTGGGTGAGGCACAGGTTGATAGGTCATTGATGAGCGGTCGACTTAACTTACTACAGAGAGATAGATGTGCTCATGCTCACACTGCTTTACTCATGGAGAGAGAGGCCAGACTTTCCCGTGAGGCCTAGGGACGGTCTATGGATGTTAGTGACCTTGCACGTTTCGAGGTTATGGCATTGCGTACTCAGGTGGTAGCACAGCAGTCAAAGATTGCAGCCTTACGAGCAGCAGACCGCGCTCGGCAGGCACAACTTGTGGAGACACTGAGACTGATGAGTACACTGCAGACACATGTGACAGCACTGTAGGGACAGTTGGGACCCGCTAGCGGTCTAAAAAAAAATATAAAAAAATAAAAAAAAAAAACAAAAAAAAAAACAACACACGGCGTAGAGTTATCTGGGAGTCCGGAGCAGTTGTAGATTTGATTATGTTGTAGCTATATTGTATTAGCCTACTAAGTATTACGGGTTAACTCCCAGCTAGTAAGGCTTTAGGTTGTTTATATTTCCTTTTGCAACCTAATCGTAGTGATCATTTTGTAACCGAATCAGGTTATGTATGTTTCTAGATTATATATGGAATGGTGGTATTATGTCATGTCTGTAATCAAATTTATTATGAATGAATGTCGATTTAGTTACACCATTGTTAATTTCAATTCAGTTTATATTTCACTGTGTGTTGTGATCTCATTTTACTTATTGTGTATATGTCATGTCATGGTTATGATTTTACGAAATCTAACGGGTATTATATTTTCTTATGATTGAAGAAAATGGCACCAAAAAGAACCACCAGAGCCAACCCCGCTGATACCACTGCTACTACTTCTATGACTAATGCCCAACTTAAGGCAATGATCAACCAAGGTGTTACTGATGCTTTGGCAGCACATGATGCTAACCGAAACACGAATGGATATGACAGCCATAATTCGGGAACATGTGTTAGAAGAACGGAACGAGTTGCTAGAGAGTGCACTTACCCAGACTTCATGAAGTGCCAACCTCTGAATTTCAAGGGCACAGAAGGAGTTGTCGAATTGATTCAATGGTTTAAGAAAATGGAAACTATGTTCAGTATAAGTAACTGCTCGGTGGAGAACCAAATAAAGTTTTCCACTTGTACCCTTCTTGCAGGTGCTCTAACTTGGTGGAACTCCCACGTTAGAACTGTTGGGTCCATGACGTTTGCGTATGCAAGACATGGACAACCTAAAAAATGACGATGACTGACAAGTACCGCCGAGGTCATGATTAAGAAACTAGAGCCTTGAGTGTGTAGATTTGAAAGTGAAAGGTACCGATGATAGGGTATCAAACAACGTTTTTAGTAACTGGCATTTGCTGTGTGTTAGTATGTTCCTGAAGATTCTTACAAGATTGAGAGATATGTCGGTGGTTTGCCCGACATGATCCACGGAAGTGTAGTAGCATCAAAGCCTAAGATAATGCAAGAGGCGATTGAAATAGCAACTGAACTGATGGATAAGAAAATCTGTACTTTTGTTGAACATCATACAGAGAACAAAAAAAAGCAAGATGATAACCAACAATAACAAAACAAGAGGCAGAACACTATCCGGGCCTACACTACATGATCTGGTAAGAAGAAGCCATACGGGGTATCTATCCCCTATGCGCTAAATGCAACTATCACCACGACGGTTCATGTGCTCCCAAATGCCACAAGTGCAACCGAGTTGGCCATCTGGCTCGTGACTGTAGGAGTACCGCCAATGCCAACACTGCTAACAACCAAAGGGGCATTAGGCAGGTCATAAAACCACTTGCTATGAATATGGAGCCCAGGGACACTTCAAGAGGGATTGTCTAAAGCTGAAAAACAACAACCGCGGTAACCAAGATGGAAATGGCAATGCTCCAGCGAATGTATATGCGATAGGCCGTGCAAGAACAAACACAGACTCCAACATTGTAACGGGTACGTTCCTTTGAAACAACCGCTATGCTTCTGTCTTATTTCATACTGGTGTCGATAGAAGCTTTGTGTCTACTGCATTTAGCTCCTAAATTGATATCACGCCATCTGCATTAGATCACTATTATGATGTTGAACTAGCCGACGGGAGAATAATTAGGTTAAACACTATCCTTAGGGGTTGTACATTAAACTTCCTAAATTAGCCATTCAAAATAGACTTAATGCCCGTTGAACTTGGTAGTCTCGACATCATTATCGGTATGGATTGGTTGGAAAAGTACCAAGCTATCATCGTTTATGCCAAGAAAATCGTTCGTATTCCTTGGGGAAATGAAACGTTGATTGTTCACGGTGATAGAAGTGACCGAGGAAACGAGACTCGTTTGAACATCATCTCGTGCACTAAAATGCAAAAGTACATGCTAAAAGGATGTCCTATCTTTTTGGAACATGTCACCACAAAGGAGACTGAAGACAAGTCGGAGAGGAAGCAACTTGAGGACATATCGATCATTTGAAATTTTCCTAAAGTATTTACTGAAGACTTGTCGGGTCTTCCACCGACTTGTCAAAAAGAAGGATGGATCGTTTCGAATGTGCATCGACTACCGAGAGCTGAACAAGGTAACGGTGAAGAATCGTTATCCACTCCCAAGGATCGACGATTTATTTGATCAACTACAAGGATCCAGTGTTTATTCTAAGATAGACTTGCGATCAGGTTATAACCAGCTTCGAGTACGGGAAGAAGATATTCCGAAGATGACATTCAAAACTCGATATGGTCATTATGAGTTCTAAGTTATGCCATTTGGCTTGATGAACGCACTAGCGGTATTTATGGATCTCATCAACCGCGTGTGCAAACCATTTTTGGATAAATTTGTGATTGTCTTTATTGACGATATTCTCATCTACTCCAAGAACAAGAAGGAACACGAAGAACATCTTAAGGTAATTTTGGAATTGCTTAAGAAAGAGGAGTTGTACGCTAAATTCTCTAAATGTGAATTTTGGCTTCCCAAGGTATAATTTCTCGGCCACGTGATTGATAGTCAAGGCATTCACGTGATCATGAAAGATCGAATCATAAAATATTGGGCTCTCTAAGACAACCAGGAGAATTCGTAATTTTATAGGTCTTGCCTGGGTACTATCAAGGATTTTCAAGATCACCAATCAAATGACCAACTAGCTCAGAAGGAGTTAAGTTTGAATGGGGTGACAAGCAAGAAGCCCGTTTCAAACTGATTAGACAAAATTTGTGTTAGTGCACCAATACAGGCTACCTGAAGGAATTGAAGATTTTTATCGATATTGTGAATCTTCGATCAAAGGTTTTGGGCATTATGTTTAATGCAAAGAGAGAATTGATTGCCTATTGCATTACGCTAATTGAAGATATCATGAGATAGATAACTATACGACTCATGATTTAGAACTTGGAGCAGTGGTGTTTGCTTTAAAAAACTAGAGACACTATCTGTATGGAACCAAGTGTACGGTATTCACAGATCACAAGAGTTTACAACACATTCTTGATCAAAAGGAGCTGAACACGAGACAACGGCATTGGTTATAGTTACTCAGTGATTACGATTTAGAGATTCGTGTATTACCCGGAAAATGCAAATGTAGTTGCTGATGCCCTTTGAGGCAGGAAAGAGCAAATAAAGCCATTAAGAGTTTGAGCCTTAGTAATGACTATTAGTTTGGACCTTCCTAAACAAATCTTGAATGCTCAGACTGAAGCACAGAAACCAAAGAACATCAAGAACAAAGATGTTGGAGGTATGTTGATTAAAAATTATAAGGACCCAGAGAAACTTAGAACGAAAAAATTGGAACCCTCGCCGCGGTATGGAAACCTATGCTTAAATGGGCAGGAGTATGGATACCCTATTTTGGTTTTTGAGGACTGGATTCATGCACATTCCCATAAGTCAAAATACTCTATTCTCCAGGTCTGACCAGATGTATCAAGAACATGAAGAATAATATTGGTGGCCCAATAGAGGCCCGACACGCCCACACTATGTTAATCAAATGTCTGACGTAATCCTAAGAGTCAAGCTGAACTCAAAGGCCATCGAGTTAGTAGGTGCAACCCGAGATACCTCAATTGAAGTGGGATAATATCACGATGGATTTTATCACGAAGCTTCTTAAGTCGTTACAAGGTTATGAAACCATTTGGGTGATTGTTGACAGACTCACTAAATCCTAAATCTTCGTACCAATGAGGGAAACTGATCCCATGGAAAAGTTGGCAAGGATGTACCTAAAAGAGGTGGTAACGAGGCATGGGGGATTTCATGTCTCAAACATCTTGTGATCGCAAACCTAGGTTTGCGTCACATTATAGAGTCCACTCTCAAAGCTTTGGTTTACTATAGATGAAAACTGGAAATTATAAGAAACATAAAAATATGTGATATGAGTACTGCATATCATCAGCAAAAAGGCGAGCAAATTGGAGAGTGACTATTCAACTCTCGAGGGATATATGCGTGCTTGAGTGTATCGACTTATTGAAAGGGTATAGGTTAACCATTTTCCAATCAGTCGAGTTTCATATAACAAAGCTAACACGCAATCAGTTAAGGCTGCACCGTTTGAAGCACTTTACGTTGAAAGTGTCGTTCACCTGTTTGTTAGGCCGAGGTTGGAGAAGTTCAACTCACCGGTACAGAGATAGTTCAAGAGACGACTGAGAAAATCATTCAGATCAAGTAAAGAATTCAAGCTGCTCGTGATCAACAAAATAGTTACACCTATTCAAAGCGTTAAGCCGATTGAATATCAGTTAAGATAGGGTTATGGCACCAAGGTTTCACCTGTAAAGAGATATTACATTTAGGAAAACATGTAAAGCTAAACCCCATAATATGTTGGCCCTTCAAATGTAAGAAAAGGTTGGATGCCGTTGCTACAAGCTTGACTTCCTCAAGAGCAGAGCAGGTTCACAATACATTTCATATATCCAACTTGAAGAAGTGCTATGCCGACGAACCATTAGCCGTTCCGTTGGATGGACTCCATATTGATGACAAGCTTCATTTTGTCAAGGAAAAAGTAGAGATCAGGGATCGTGAAGTTAAACGATTGAAGCAAAGCCGCATTCCAATTGTCAAGGTTCGATGGAACTCCAGGAGAGGTCCTGAGTTTACATGGGAACGTGAAGACCAATTCAGGAAGAAATATCCACATCTCTTCACAGAAACCTCACCGTCATCAAGTGCCGCTTCTTAAGCGCATGATGACACTGGGGAATCATATATGGGGACAGACATCACACCCCGGTTTTTTAGGTCATTGTGACGCGTCAATTTAAATTCACTTTTATGTTTAGTATGTACCGGTTGCTTTTCCAAATTGAAATCGTTAATTAAAACGCGTAGCCTAAAAGATTATCGTTCAATGTAAACGAGCATCAAACATTAAATTTACATCAAGCAAGTGGTTAAATAAATATTTTCAGGATAATTAGTTAACTTTGTTCAATTATATATTTATTGGTTACGTAAAGTGTTTTACTTTTCGCGATAAAACACGTTTAGGCATTCCCGGAACCACCAAAACTTTTCTACGCTTCAACAAATACCCACAATTATACCCAATACTCAAAAATTACAAAAATATCTTATACATATACATCTATGGCCGGATATAGTGGAAAATATCAAGAGAAATATCTCGAAACTTGCAACTTGATTTGAAACACCAACTCATATAAACATGAGGACTTTCTACAAGTTAAACCATAAGACTTCCTTAAAACCCTCCTAATGTTTTTCTTAACCAAAGAGTTTCCTAAGACTTCCTATACAATATTTGACTAGTCTTAGGGGTATATAAGGCATTCACTAGTAAGTAAACACATACACACTTCATTTCTTTGGTGAAAACAAAACATACTCTCCATTTTCCCTCCTCATAACCCATAGCCAAACACCATCACCATAAATAATCCATACAAAACTTATTTACAACACATACAAGTGATCCTACAACATATCTAAGGTATTACAAGGTGTTTAGAAGGTTTGGTTTAGAGTTTACAAGGGTTAAGCAAAGGAAACGCAAGATTAGGGTTTCATTTGGTTTGGGTTTCAATGTTTGTAAGCTTTTGTTTGTTAGTAAACAAGGGTTTAGATCTTGTTTTTCATCACCACACTTCATATTAAGGTTACCTAAAACTCTTAATCTCTTTACATTCATGATTTTATGCATATATAATGTTTGTATAGTTAATCACCATCTAAGGAACTTATCTACATGAAAAATGGAATTTTACACTTGTTTGTGATTTGATATACTTTTACATATGTTATATGGGTGTTTATATCATGTTATAATGGAAGTATAAGTAATATACAAGTGTGGTTTATGTATAAAAAGTATATATAAGCAAGTTATCTAAAAAGTATACTTATGAAAGTTCATGGATAAATAAGTATGTACACATTTGGATCTTGTGATTCTTGGATAACCGTAAACTACGTTTTACTTATACAAGGCTCGGGAATATTTAATGACCATCACTTTAATAAATACACGGCTAACAATATCTAAAACGGAAATTTTGTTTTAGTACTTTTAAATTAATACTTTTAATCTTGACATCATCCTAATAAAAGTTCTTAGTAGCTCCATTGAACGCACAAAGAAGCGGAGAAGCGGGTCAGCGCAAAGCATATTAAAACCCCGACTTCTTTAGGGAAGAAAAACGACCTGCCTTGTACCTCTTTTATAGTTTGTTCACTATGAGTGAGCCGATTTATCAATTGACTAACGATGTATTTAGATTTAATGATACATATACAATATAACAATTATAATATGTATAAGGTTTCTATTAAACATTTTAAAGTTTTGGGTTCTATTTAAACATTTTAAAATTTTAGGGATATATTTTAAACAATTCAAAATATAAGGTTCTAAAATGTGAATTCATATTAACATTCAATGATCACAAGACAATAACTTAATATTCAATTATTTATACTTATCACATGTTAACAACCTACTGATAGATAATTAAGTGCTAATAGAATTGAGCTAGGCACTGATACCACTGATGGGTTTGCTATACCCTAACTAGATTAACATAAAGCGGGAACAACAATTAATCTAGGGCAAGAAGGAAACTAAACCATAAAGGATCTTAATCTAATAAATAAAAGTAACTTAAAAGAAATAAGTAAATAAATAAGAAAACCTTTGAGAAAATCGGATTTTTCACTCACAGACCACCTTGGTGGATCTTGGAGGAAAGTACTCAAACGAGAGTACCTCTAGTATCTCACACCCACGGACCAAAAAGAAAAGGGATTCGAACTCCTAACATCTCATTACACGAGTTGACTCTTATAAGGAGTAGGAATAAGAAAGAGAGAATGAGCAAATAAAGCCTTGGCATGCCCCTTTATTTATATGGAGAGGAATAGACATGGAATAGCTCCTTAGAGAGATGTGGGATCCCCCCAAAAAAAATATCCCATGGGTTCCTTATGGGTCTTCCCGGCCCATTCAACTAAAAACACCTTGTATTAGTTCATATTCAGCCCATGCTTCTTTATAATTAGCTTCTAATTAATTTACCAACTAGTAATAAATTAAAAAACTAATTAATTATACATATAATATTAATTTTAATTAATATTATCACTCCTTTATTATTTCTCTTAACGGTTCACTGAGAGAAACCCAAAAAGGACTCTACTTTTGACGATAGTTGTAACACCCCCATTTTTATACGTCTCAGCGGAAGGGTCATTTGGGGTGCTACGTCATAATATAACAACTCAAGCATAGAAAACGACTTGAAAAGAGACGTTTTTAAATACATTCATTCGAAATAAAAGTTTATATCATAGGTCCCAAATTGTTTCGTAATTCATACAACTTTTTTGCATATCATCTTCGAATGACTTTTATTTAATGGGCCTTCAAAACATTTAGGTTTCCATAAGCGACAACCAAAATCTCCATCGCCGAATTACCTTCAAGGACCTGAGATAAAACATGCTAAAACGTCAACAATAATGTTGAGTGAATCCATAGGGTTTATCTATAAAAACCATAAAAATATGTTGGGGTTCCCAACATCTAATCTCCGAACACAAGTATCATTTCTCAAAATTTTCAGGATATAACGATGTGGATCAGACAACGTTATAGGGGGATTATTAGAAGCCTCATGAATCGAACGTTACCATATCAATACAAAATGCCCACTATAGATCCTCGCTATGAGTGCATATTATTCTCTATACAACGCATCCGTAGTGTTATTTTTCCGACACGAGATGATAGCTAGTCGTCACGGATTGGAGGTGGCAACCTCCAAATAGTACTATTCCATGTATAAGCGTATGCCATTACCTGGCAATTAACAATTCATGATTTCCGCGGGTCTTTTATCTAGCGAGTTAATCTAACTTATAATAATCAAGGCTACTAGCATACAATCTCCCTTGTGTTCTATTTTAAAAACAAGCATGTTATCTCCCTCGCGGGTTTATAAAACAATTAAAGTGTAAAAATGCGAGGCTATGAACTCACTTAGTGATGTCGGATGAGAATATTGATGAATAAAAACTTCGGAAGTAGGCGCGTCAATCAACCAAGACCTATACAAATTGTAACGGGTCTTAGGTTTCTAGTCGATAAAAATTAACGAAAACTCATAAATTAAATAAGTATGTATATATATACATGTATTTTATATGATGATCATGACCCAATGATTTAATTATTTCACACTTAGGTTTTTCTAGGTTTTTAACTAGTTTCTATTTGGCATTTTTACTCTTATGGTCCAATATATTCCAAAAAGCCCAATAGGCCCATAATATAACAACCCACAATTTTCATAAATGTAAATATCCATCTATTAAGTTAGATGATGTACAATCTATCAGTTATAT
>BQNB010034751.1:0-47073 GCA_026074375.1 Tanacetum coccineum
AGTTTCTAGAGAGAGAAACACATAGAGAGATTTTCTAGAGAGAGAAAGTGTATGTGTTAAAGTGAAAATAATTATTGACTAGCTTGCCTCTTCCAAAGTTGGAAGAGGCTTATATAGTTTTTACAAAATATCGGGTATTAGTACCCGGCTTAAAACCGAAAGACATACGATTAACTATTACACTACGAACTATTATAAACAATAAATATACGGGGTGACCGAGTCTTTTACTCATATCTAACAGTTATCATTTCTTTACTTTAATCGTTCATATATGAAACCATGTGTATTTTTACAATTACTATCGGCTGATACCTTTAGGTATCATCCATGTTTATGAAGATTTAATGTTTGGTTTATCTATCTAGATTATTTATTACTTGTTGCATGTTAATTATGTTTATCACATGATACTTGTTTATGTTTAATTATGCATTTAATCTATCATTCAACTAGATCTAGTTTATGGACCAAGTAGTCTAAAGTCTGGGATAGAACTGTATATAGGTTGTATGCGACTCTGGAATTATAGGACCGCAACTTTAACTCGTTAATGTCTCCCTCGATTATAAAGGATGGTATAGCTAAGCGGTGACTTAGGATTTACAAATGCATCCTACGACCTTGCTTAAAGCACCACTGACCGCGGACTACCAACATATATAATTTGATTGAACACAAGTGGATAAAGTCTTGATGAGCTAGGGTTCAATATTCACTGATATTGGATTCCTAAGATAGATTATAATTAACTGATGTATGCTTATGAGACATTCATTAATTGTGACAGGATTATTTGAATAACGTCTAGAAAGAAGTCCCGCCTAAACCTTGCGAACCATTTAACACCAACATAGTAAAACAATCATTGCACCTTAGATAAAAACCTGCGTTTTGTCAGATTATTCATGGTTGATATGTTTTCCTTACATTAGTGTTTGACAGCTTCTCTATCGTTTATTTATCTTTTTGTGTGTATAGACTGCTTTGTTTCTCATCAGTTTAGAAATAGAATAAAACCCAAAATTGTGCCAGTCTATCAGGCTAAAACCCTCCCCCTCCCCTTTTACCATTAGTTCAGGTTTAACTTAGAATAACTTAAGACTAACTTAGATAACTAAAATACTGATAATTAAGTGTTAACATTCTCGCTCTTGACACCCTAATTACCAACGAAGCTACAACTGATCGGGTACACTACCCGTTAGTGTTGTTTTAGGTTAAGATGGCAAAATATAAATAGTAAAACTTGATAACAAATAATACCTACGCATACACATCAACCACCCAAAGTATTTATAAGCCATGTCGCTAAAATTGGTTTTCGTCAAGACCTTATATAATGTTGTAGTTAGTGCACTATTTCATGATAACGTTTAATTTCAAAACAAGCGCTTTAAAACAATATCCTTCACACTATAATGTCTAGTTTGTCTATATTTACTTTTAACTGTGCACACTTATGTTTCATTATAGACAAGCTTATTTGTACCACATTATTTCATTGTCATTTTGGCTTAATGAAATAATATATTTCATATTAGTTCCAATGTTATAATAGATGGGGGTCCTGTGTCAAACGTGACACGTGTGGCTGTATTTTTTTTTTTTGCTTTGGAGCTATTATGGAATTATGATAATTTCTTATAAACTTGTAATTGGTCAATATAAATTTTCAAGTTTATGTTTATATAAATGGTCCTACGGCCAAGTGGGATAATGTTAGAATAATCTCTTTGAAAGTGGCCTTGACCATATAGACCCTTAACTATTCCCTAATGACATAATCTACCCTAACTAATAAATGACAGTTATTTGATGGATGTAACTGTCATAACAAACATGTATTAAGGGTTGTAGTCACTTCTCCTGTATCTTGTCACATAACAGAAACTCTCTCAATCAAACACCATAACTTGAGAGAAATCCCTCTATCGGATTGTTGACATCACTACCGGAATCGACGAATCCTAATCTTATGATTTCATCATCGAATCCTAATCTATTGTTAAATAAGTTCTCTTTAATGTTCTTGTTATCCTCTATATGTTTAAATAATACAACAAAATGACACTTAAATAATTTGATATTTTGGCTCTAAGAGTTACTTTGTTTCATTTGTACCCAAACTGATTATTTGACTCTGAATATAATTTGTATGATTGAACTAGTTTTGTCGTATACAATTAGTTAATTACCAGAAACTCCCTCAACTTTTTCCCATTGATAACACGTTAGATTAAGGGGGTGTTTGGTATTAGAAATACTCATGGGTCGTGCTTTTTTGGCTTTTAGCTCTTCTGGAGCTTATGAGTATGTGTTAATAAGCAATATACTTAAGTTGATAAACTTAATAAGCTGAAAGAAGTAAGCCTATTAGCTTTTCCAAATTCAAATAAGCCTATATACCAAAAAAGAAACTAATACATATACCAGTTAATTGATTATATCCAAACCGCAGTATCACACACCCAAATACTGACACATTAATGGTTTTGGTCGATATAGTTATATCTGAGTATTTTATTCAAACTAGTATTGTTAGTATAAAATATGTTACAGGTTGAAATGATAGATTTGGACGGTTATTAGACTAGGCCCAAGGGTGGGATCTTGTACTAAACTAAGTGATGAGATTGATTCCCCTACATAATCAAAGGTAAACTGTTAGTCTTACTGTGGGGACGGACCCTACAATTAGACTCTGGGCGTGAGAGTAAGTACACATATATATTAGAGAATGTCATAGTATGTGTGTGTAAAATATGATTAGAGAATCGTACCTTGTGGGGTGTCAGGGTACCCCTTTTTATAGGTGAGCTAAATATTAGGTTTTCCTAGTATTTCGCTTGGGCATGTTGATGGGCCAAAGTGAGACCCTTTTCAGACAAGAGTCGGCTTATAATTGTGACTTGCGAACATGGGTTTGCCTAGCGGACTTCTGCTGGCCTGCGGAAATGTCCTCTGGAAACCTTTCGTCTATCTTGCTGCCTCCAGTCCGTAACTAGTTTAGCTTGGGCTTAGCTTTGGTCCATTGTGCTTTTTGATTGCTCTATTGGGCTTGAGCCCACGTTTGGCTTATGTAACCCAGGCCCGAAGGCCTGCTCTACGTATTATACGTCATCAAGTCCTCCCATTCTAGTATGTCTATTGCGTGCGACTTTGTAGCGTGCGGTAGGTATTACTAGACTCAGGTTCCGGTATTACTCTTTTCCTTGCATCTTCTGCGTTTGCTAGTTTCTAGTATTCGCCATGACGATTCTTTTCCCTGTTAGAGTGAGATGTGGGTTGACAATAGGCCTCATTCGTGACCTTTCACATTCTGACTGATTGACACTTTAGTCCACTTTCTCAACTGTCATCACTATCTTTATTTTAAATCCTAACCGTTAACTCAGAAGTCATGGCCACGTGTAAGCATCTAAAAACCCTTGAATTTACTATATCGAGAGTATAAATACTCGATTTGGTTTTCACTGTTTTCTTTTTTATTTTCTTTCACTTATTTTAGCGTTTTAAGTATTGAGCTTTTTAACCTTGTTTCATCTGTTCTTTATTAATCTTCAAAGGATTTCAAGTGTTCAGGTTAAGTTTTTAAGCTCTTTTCTTCCATCATGAGTACCATTGTAGATATTAAGCGTGCTCTCACCCGGAAAGCATTTGATGATTTTTGTACTAAATATCACATACCAGAGGAGATATACCCTATTTTGCCTAATCAGAATGACACCATGCATGAAAGGCCTGCTGGGAAAATTGGG
The DNA here is from genome assembly GCA_026074375.1 of Tanacetum coccineum. Taxonomy (NCBI): domain Eukaryota; kingdom Viridiplantae; phylum Streptophyta; class Magnoliopsida; order Asterales; family Asteraceae; genus Tanacetum; species Tanacetum coccineum. The sequence goes on from BQNB010034751.1 coordinate 3,762, forward strand.
TTGTACATTAGATTTTTTTATTATGCCAACTTTAGGTTACCCTTATCTTCCTTCCTTGCTAATGTGCTTAGGCACTTTCGTATCAATATATCTCAACTTTCTGTAATTGGTGCCGCCAAGGTTTCCCACTTTGAAATCTTATGCCATGTCTATGGGGTCATACCAGCCAACTCACAGGTCCAGAAATGATACGGGAGACAACTGATAAGATAGTGCAGATTAAAAATCGGTTGTTGACTGCTCGAAGCCGTCAGAAAAGTTATACGGATGTTAGACGCAAACCGATGGAATTTCGAGTGGGTGACATGGTCATGTTAAAGGTATCACCTTGGAAGGGCGTAATTCTCTTTGGGAAACGTGGTAAGCTGAGTCCACGGTACATTGGACCATTCAAAATCATAGAAAGAATTGGTCCCGTGGCATAGAAGTTGGAGCTTCCTGATAAACTCCGTGGAATTCATAACACCTTCCATGTTTCGAATCTCAAGAAATGTCTAGCGGATGAAAACTTGGTTATCCCTCTTGAAGAGATCCAACTTGACGACAAATTGCACTTTATCGAGGAACCAGTAGAAATCATGGACCGCGAAGTGAAGCAGCTCAAGCAAAGTCGAATTCCTATTGTCAAAGTACGATGGAATTCCAGACGAGGTCCGGAATACACTTGGGAGAGAGAAGATTTCTTCAAAAGAAATTACCCTCATCTTTTCTCGAGTAATAAGAAGACAAGATTGAGGAATCGAGCACCGGGACGGCGCTCCCTTAAGGAGGGGAGGATGTAACATTCCGTATTTAAGGTCACTATTTACTCCGAGCTTTATTTCTATTTTCATTTTTAAGCGAGTTATTAATTTTACGTTTACCCGATTTAGTAAGATTTTCTCGTTCTTAGCTTTGCGTGAGCCGTATTTAGAAATCTATTCCGTCTTCGCATCTTAAGTGATTTAATATTCTCATAATATCCCTCGATGATTACAATCTTCATCATTTTCATTTTCCGTTGTGTTTCGCGTTTACATAAATTCTTGCTAAAACTCGCGTTTTTACCTTAAAACTTTACCTTTTTCTTAATTAACCTTACACACTTTTAATTAAATTATACACATAATAAAAATCAAAAAAAAATTATTAATTGTCAAACCAAGGCCCTAGGCCGGTTTGTACATAACCACACACAACACACTCTCTTTTCTATAAACACCATCATTCCTTTCTTTTTCCAACACATGCAAACCCCTTCATTTCACAAGATTTTCAAAAACCTCTCCACCCTTCTCCATTTCTTGCTGCTGCCGTACACCATAGCACCACCACCACCACTCTCACAAAATTTTCCTACTCCTTTTATTCATTATAACACCATCCTAAAGCCTCTTGCAAAGTTTGGTAAAGATTCATGAAGATTTGAAGAAGTTAGGGCTTGTTTCTTGATGTTTTCTTGAAGGGTTTTGATTGGGGTTTTGTTGGAAGAGTACTATCATTATTAGAGAAGGGCTAGAAGCTTTTTAATCTTGGGTTTTGGGTGTTCTTTGGTTCGAATCAGCCCACACAAGAGAAGAGTGTTTGGTGTTTGATTCTCTAGCCCTAATCTTCCTTTTGTAAGCCCTATCTTTCTTTTATTAGCCCTACCTTTTTATTTCTTGTTTTCTTTGATTTTCATCCATGAAAATGGATGTTTAAGTTCTGAATATATATGTGTGATTATGTTCTTGAGGGTGTTTTCATTTAGTGTGGCATTGCAAGTGGGTAGATGATGATTAAAATGAAGTTTATAAAGGTTTTAAGTTGAAATAATGGGACTGTTTTAAAAATAGTAGCAAAACGTGTGTTTATCTAAAAATATTTGGCCTGGAGCCTATGATTAAATTACATGACTGGAAAGATACATGTCTTAGCTTCATAGGATAGTTGGATGCTCAACCAACTCCTTAGGATGAGTGAGTTATGGTCAAAACAAGAAAATAGGTCAAATCTGGACATATGATTAGAATACGAGTGAAACTCCAAATTTTTGCCATAAAATAATAGGTTTTAAAGATTGGGTCAGTGGTAGACATCTTAAGGAAGCCATAGCCTTTGACCTCACCTTCATTTCTATCATGGTTTGGGATTTATGGCCATTTTAGTAAAGGGTAAATTTTTTTGAAACTTTCTGTTTTGGATAACCAGGGGTAAAATAGTCTTTTCACATAGTTACGAAACTTTGTAAATTATGAGACTTACATTTTTGGAAACTAGACACAAATAGATTTCCAGGGGTAAAAGCCTCACATATAGAACATTTGTGAGCTAGGAGATATGAGTCCATGAAGTCAAGTTAAAATCAGAAACCGAGTTTTTACGTCTAGTCTAAAAATTTAAAAACGTATAGTACACCGTGATAAAATAAAAGTTAGAAGCCGAAACTTGGTAGATGTTCATTTTCCTATAAGACCAGGTCACAAGTCAATTTGAGATTAAAAAGGACTTGGGGAAGTTCTAGTGAAATGCCATGCTTATCTCGGAAACACATCTCATGATCACATGTTTAATTTTTACGTATTGTTACTTTCTACGTACTAAATCGCGTCACGTCTTTTAGGAGGTGCTTAGGAGTACTTCCCGCTCGTTCAAGACTCGTAATACTTCTGATTTAATTGTTCTTACGGTGAGTTCATAGCCTCGCCTTTCAACTTTTAAACTGTATTTATAAACCCCGCGAGGGAGATACATGCTTGTTTTATAAACTGAACACAAGAAACTTTATGGTATGCTGGACCCGAATATGATATTAATTGCATGAGTAGCTATTGCCAAAAGACCCCACATTATGAACTATTAATTGCCTATAATGGGTGAGCGCTAGTACAAGTAAATAGATCTATTGGGTTTGACAGCCCTGTCCGGGGGTATGAATCGAATCCTTTCGAGCACCCAGTCAACGGACAATTTGTATTTAGAATTTAGGTATAAGGCAATAATACCTAGTTATGGGGCAACATGATTTACATACAAGATATGTGTTAACGTTAAGGCTCGGTGTCATGAGCTCATTGCAATAGAAACTTGATTAATGGCTTGTCCGTACAACAAGTCACACGATGAACAAAACTTGTGTTCCTATTTATCTCTTACAAACTCTATGGATTCACTCAACATTTTTGTTGACTTTTTAAGCATGTTTTATCTCAGGTAACCAAGGGTGAAGGATGCTGTGTACGAGGAGTCTGCGCTAAAGTTTTAAAGAACTTGTATTTTGTTCCATTTTATCAAACTAATCATCCATGTTTTGGAAAAACTTATGTTATGAATTTGGTAACGATCCTGTGGGACGTATGTTTAATTACTCTGAAACTTCTTTAAATGGAACAATGTTTTTAAACGCCTCTTTTCGAGTCGTTTTCTATCATATATAAACAAACATCATACACAACATAAGATATATCTGGAGGAGTGAAAGTAAGATACTGAAGAGCACCCACAAGACTACAATATAAAGTCGAATTAGATACAAGATCCCCATCAACCCCTAACTTGCATTATGTGTACACGCGAATGGAAAGGATTTCACCGAACCTTTTGAGCCCACTCAAGAAGCTCATAAGAATACTTCTGTTGTGAAAAAGCTTCCCTGAATAATTCCAAGTAACCGAAACCCTAAGAAAATAACTAATGGAGCAAAGTTCAGACATAGAGAACGAAGTAATAATCCGCTATAATAAAGCTGCAGAAGAGGCGGTCTAGAAAACATCATTAATATACAAAAGTAGATAAGCTGTATGAGTCCCATGTCTTTAGATAAATAAAGATGAGTCAAAACGGCAAAGACAAAATCCAACACGGGTAATAGATGCAACAAATCGCTTAAACCAAGCTAGTGGAATGTGTTTAAGGCCATACAAAGACCGTTGTAATAAACATACATGATTGAGATGCGTCATGTGTCAAAATCTAGGAGGCTGATGCATATAAACAGTCTCATAAAGGTCCATATGTAAGAATGCGTTCTTGACATCAATTTAGTAAACAAGCCAATGTCGAGAAATATCAAGACTAAGAATTGTCCATATAGTAGCCGGTTTAACAACCGGACTGCAAGTCTCATCAGCATCAATATCAGAAAGTTGGGTGTTATCATTCCCTATAAGACGGATCGTGTAGCAACTAAGAATACCATATGCTAAATACTTATGCAGAAGCAACCACATAGAGCGAACAATATTTGTGTCATTGAGTCATGACATAAGTGTCCATGTATTTTTAGATTTCCAAGGTATGAAATTAGTAGAACATGGAGCTGGTAAAGGAGAGATAGAGGAAAAATTCCACATGATTCATCACAATGAGATGGCTTATTATACTTTAAAGGCATGGAACAACCTGTTTAGGATTAGAGAGCAGCTAATGTAGGAATACATCCTTGATTTCTTCAACACTTTTTTTTAAATATTCCTATTTGGAACTTGATAACTCTTCCACTTTCAAGTTTGAGTCGGGAGGAGTCCCGCGTCTGCTATCTATGAGGACTTTCATCTCTATCATGAGTCTACATTCTATGGAAGACATGAATAAAAAATCTTTTCTTGATTACTATAGGATTGGCAGGAAAAAGAAAACAATCGGTTAGAAATTTGCGAAGTGTCGGCTAAAAAAATTAGGAGTAGATAATTTAAGATCTAGATTGTTTTATTTTGTTAGAATATAAATTATGTTTGATCGCATAACGAAATCTAAGTAATACAATATAAATAATAATAAGATAGGCTAAGCCCATTAACAATAGCTTAAATACAAACTAGTACTCTAATACCAAAGGGAAAGTGGAAAATACAAACTAGTACTCTAATAGTTTTTTTAATACAATTATTAGTTCACGTATTATTATTAAAAATAAGATTTATATAGTGGTGGAAGCAAACGGGCAACAAGCTACGCCACTAGCACTTTTTGAATTGCAAAGCTAATACATGGAAATGCGAGTGTGAGTTGCATGTACATGTCTCATCTGGGATGAATTCTCTATGTTCTCATCTACACTTTTAAGTGTGGGTATCAATGTATTGCAATCAATCTAAATGGCTCTACTTGACACCATTGATATTTTGAACATTCTTATCATGCAGTGCATACCTCGATCTCTTTCTTACAATTAATAGTGTAAAATATTTTAGTATATGGTTTCTTACAAATACACAAATATAAATGCACAAAAATATACTTCATACGTTTATAAGTGCCAAGAATTTAGCCAAATTTTACACATTTCAAAAAACGTCCAGAAAAAAAATGTGTACAAACTGACATAGTTGTTTTAGCAATAGTATTAAAAACTTTGCAGCATACTCTTGCCTTACTAACCACAGTATTAATCATGATTATAACTAGATTCACCCACATCATGATCATAGACTAGTTGACTTGAATATGATCTTGTATCTGCTTAATCTTGAAGTTCTTGATATAGATCACCACGACCCTTCTTGTCTTTTTGGTAGTTCAGTCCAAGCAAGGATAAAATTTATAGCGAGATGATGTTTAGTAGAGAAGCTCTTGTTCTTACCAATACGATAAAGAAGTACTGCAAACAACTTTCAATTTTTTGCATCTTAGCCAGCATGTCCTCCAATCTACATAGCATAATTTGCATGACATTTGGTGTTTGCTCTATGCCGCCAATGCGCAGGATTTTAAGAAATAAAACATCCACAGCTTCTAACTCATTCATAGTTCCTTTATATTTCTCATCTTCTTTGCATGCAACGGCCCCTTTATGCATCAGCTTTGACACAGCTAGAGACCATCCATTGCACTTCAAGTCTAAGGCTGATATATATATCACGAGTAACTCAAAGAGAAAAACTGTAACCTTGGTAACTTCCATTAATACTCTGATTACAGATGTGAGGTGGTGGTTATCTGGATCCACCACCAGACCCATTACTTTTTAAGACTGTTTCAGAACCATAATCGATTCTTTCGCGTTTTTCTTAGTTTTCTTCCTAAAGCTATTATAGTTAACTATGCTATTCTCGATGCCAGTGTGATCCTTTCTCTTATGTAACGCACACTAAAGATCTTGAACATGCTCCTGCATTTGGAACACTATATCTCTTATGATGTTGCAAACGTCTAGCAATTTGATGGAACTCTCCATCACCTCTTTGACCCACGACGCTTTGGGATCTAAAGATATTAGACTTTGAGTTACTGGCAAAACAAGCAAGGACCTAATGTTGGTTACGGTAGTTTCTACTCAACAATCGTTATGCAACCTGTGGTATTTTGATTCAGGATCTGACAAATAGCTTTCGTGGACACACTAGTTTATTAGTCCACTTGATTTACTTAATCCAGTTAGACTAGACACTAGCTATGAAGTGGAATTGGCCGATGGAAGGGTCGCTAGTACTAATACTATCCTAAGAGGATGTACCCTGAACTTATTAAACCACTTATTTAAAATTGACCTTATGCCCATTGAGCTGGGAACTTTTGACGTAGTTATTGGGATGGATTGGTTAGTTGATCAAGACGTCGTTATCGTATGTGGCAAGAAGGTAGTGCATATACCCGTTAAGAACAAAACGTTGGTAGTTGAGGGCGACCGTGGTACGTCCCGATTGAAGATAATATCCTGCATTAAGGCCAGCAAATACATCGAAAGAGGACATCAGTTGTTCGTGGCACATGTAACCGAGAAAGAACCAAAGGAGAAACGTTTAGAAGATGTACCTAGTTGTTCGAGATTTTCCCCAGTGTTTTTCCTGACACTTACCGGGACTCCCACCACCTCGGCAAGTGGAATTTAAAATTGAACTTGTACCGGGTGCTGCACCTGTTGCGCGTGCCCCGTACCGATTGGCACCATCTGAGATGAAGGAATTGGCAAACCAATTGCAAGAGTTATCAGAAAAAGGGTTTATTCGAGCTTCGAGCCGTCGCGATAGGGACTCCATGTTGAATCGTTAAGAAGAAGGACAGATCATTCCGTATGTGCATCGATTATCGCGAGCTAAATAAGTTGACAGTCAAGAATCGGTATCCACTTCCGAGGATTGACGACCTGTTCGATCAACTTCAAGGTTCCAGCGTGTACTCAAAGATTGATCTGTGGTCTGGTTATCACCAACTCTGAATTAGAGAAGAAGATATCCCTATTACTGCTTTTCGACTAGGTACGACTCACTAAACATGAATTTCAAGTAATGCCGTTTTGGTCAAACTAACCAACGCTCCCTGCGGTATCCAGTGGATCTAATGACTCGAGTGTGCAACCCTACCTCGATAAATTAGTGATCGTGGATTTCATTGCTGACATACTTAACTAACTCAAGAAATAAAGAAGAGCACAAAAAACTCTGAAGATCATTTTAAGTTGCACAAGAATGACAATTTTTACCCCAAATTCTTGAAGTATGCAATTTTTTGGCTTGAGTCGGTACAATTTCTCGGTCACGTGATCAACAATAAAGGTGTTCACGTGGATCCTGCGAAGGTTGAGGCTATCCGAAATTGGTCTGTACCGATAACACCGAAAGAAGTCAGACAATTTTTGGGTTTAGCTGGATATTACCGAAGATTCATCGGATTTTCATTAATTTCCAAGCCTCTAACTAATTGACCCATAAGAACAAAAAGTATGAGTGGGGTACGAAAGAAGATGAAGCGTTCCAAACTTTGAAGCAGAAGTTATGCTCCGCTCCTATCCTAGCTTTGCATGAGGGAACTGAGAACTTCGTTGTATACTGCGATGCGTCGCACAAAGGTTATGGAGCTGTTCTGATGCAGAGGGAAAAGGTGATAGCATATGCCTCTCGACAACTGAAGAAACATGAGGAAAACTACACGACCCATGATTTAGAACTAGGTGTTGTAGTGTTTGCACTTAGACTCTAGAGACATTATTTGTGTGTACTAAGTGTACTGTGTAGCACAGATCATAAAAAGTCTACAATACATTCTGGTATAAAAAAAGAAGTCACCATGAGACAGGCAGGCGATGGATTGAACTATTTGAGCGACTATGATTGGTCGAAAGTCCGATTACTATCCTAGTAAGAGCAACCGTATTTGCCGACGCCTGAGTCGAAAGGACAGAGAACCAATAAGGGTTAGATCTTTGTAATGACGGTTACACACCAATTTACCTGAGAGAATACTCAATGCTCAGACTGATGCAATGAAAGAGGAAAACGTGAAAGCTGAAAATCTTGGAAGGCTGATCAAGCCGATATTTGAGACCCGTTCTGATGGAATCCAATGCTTTGAAGGGCGAATTTGGTTACCAGTTGTTTGGAGATTACGGGATTTGATCATGCATGAATCGCACAAATCTAAATATTCCATTCACCCGGGGTCAGACAAGATGTACCAAGACTTAAAGAAGCTCTATTGGTGGCCGAACATGAAAGCTGAGATCGCCACCTATGTCAGTAAATGTCTGAACCTATGCCAAGGTAAAGGCTGAGCACCAAAAGCCATCCGGTCTACTTCAACAACCTAAAATCCCAGAGTGGAAGTGGGAGAAAATAACCATGGATTTCGTCTCAGGACTTTCCATGGGGCAAGAACAGCCAAGTATTATGACTCCATTGGGTTATTGTAGATCGATTAACCAAAATCTGCTCATTTCTTTGCCGATGGAAAGAAGACTGACAGCATAGAGAAACTCGCCAATTATACTTAAAAGTAATAGTATGTAAGCATGGCGTGCTACGTCAAATACTCTGATAGAGGACAGCTTGTTTACATCAAGATTTTGTGAAATCACTGCAGAGAAGTGCGATGGGAACACCCCACTAATACATGAGCACTGGCTTACAACCCAGAGACGGATGGCCAAAGCGAGAGAACATACAGACGATGAGGATATGTTGCGAGCTCAGCGTGATTGATTTGGAGGTAGCTGGGATCGACTTTGCCATTAGTTGAATTCTCCTACAATAACGTTATCATGCGCGCATTAAGTCTGCGCCATTGGAGCTTTATATGGGGCGAAAAGAGGTAGTCGCCATTTGCTTGAGTGAGGTTGGAGATAATCCAACTCACTGTCCGCTAAATGGTCATGAGAGACAACAAAAATGATTGTCAACATCAAGAATAGGTTTGCTAACGGCCAGAAAGCCGTTAGAACAGTTTATGCGGATGTTACGCAAACCGATGGAATGTTCAAGTGGTGATATGTTCAGTTAAAGGTATCCCCTTGGAATAGGGCGTAATTCGCTTTTGGGAAACGTGGTAAATCTGAGTCCACCCGGTACATTGGACCATTTCAAACTCATAGAAAGAATTGGTCCCTGGCATACAAGCTTAGCTTCTTGATAACTCCGTGGTAATTCATAAACACCTTCCATGTTTCAAATCTCAAGAAATGTCTAGCGTATGAAAGAACTTGGTTATCCCACTTAGAAGATATCTAACTTCACGACAAATTGCACTTAATTCGAAGACCAGTAAATCAAGACCGCGAAGTGAAGCATCTCAAGCAAAGTCGAAGATCCCTATGTCCAAAAGTACGATGGAATTCAGACTACACTTGGGAGCGAGAATATTTCTACAGAAGAGAAATACCCTTATCTTTTCTCGAGTAATAAGAAGACAAGATTGAGGAATCGAGCACCGGGACGGCGCTCCCTTAAGGAGGGGAGGATTGTAACATTCTGTATTTAAGGTCACTATTTACTCCGAGCTTTATTTCTATTTTCATTTTTAAGCAAGTTATTAATTTTACGTTTACCCGATTTATAGTAAAATTTCCCGTCTTAGCTTGCGAGAGCCCGTATATAGAAATCTATTGCTGCTCGTGCCTCAATGGTTTAATAATCTCATAATATACCCCGAAGATTATAATTTTACACTATGTTTCAATCTTCGTTGTGTTTTCGCGTTACCTAAATTTCATTGCTTAATAAAACTCAGCCGTTTTACCTTAAAACCTTACCTTATTTAACTTACATCTACACCATACTTTAATTAAACTTTTATAAACTAAAAGTCAAAAAATATATATATTATTTCACAAAATCAAGGCCCTAGGCTGGTTACCCTTTACCACACATAACCCACTTTACACTTTTCTATAAAAACACAATCATACTCTTTCTTTTTCCAATACATGCAAACCTCTTCATTTCACAAAACTTCAAAAACCTCTCCTCCCTCCCTTCTCTTTGCTGCTGCCGTACACCATACCACCACCATCATCACTCTCACAAAATTTTCCTACTCCTTTTTATCATTATAACATCATCCTAAAGCCTCTTGCAAAGTTTGGTAAGGATCCATGAAGATTTGAAGAAGTTAGGGCTTGTTTCTTGATGTTTTCTTGAAGGGTTTTGATTGGGGTTTTGTTGGAGGAGTATCATCATCATTTGAGAAGGGTTAGAAGCATTTTAATCTTTGGTTCTGGGTGTTCTGGGGGGGGTTTCCCCGAATCAGCCCAAACCACAAAGAGAAGGGTGTTTGGTGTTTGATTCTCTAGCCCTAATCTTTCTTTTGTAAGCCCTATCTTTTTATTTCTTGTTTTCTTTGATTTTCATCCATGAAAATGGATGTTTAAGTTCTGAATATATATGTGTGGTTATGTTCTTGAGGGTGTTTTCAATTAGTGTGGCATTGCATGTGGGTAGATGATGATTAAAATGATGTTTACAAAGGTTTTGAGTTGAAATAATGGGACTGTTTTAAAAATAGTAGCAAAACGTGTGTTTATCTAAAAATCTGGCCTGGACCTAATGATTAAATTGTTTGACTAAAAGATACATGTCTGAAATCATATGATAGTTGGATGCTCAACCAACTCCTTGGGATGAGGGAGTTATGGTCAAAACTAGAAATAGTCAAATCCTGGAACAATAATTTAGAATACGAGTTAAACTCCAATTTTTTTTTCCATAAAATGTTAGGTTTAAAGATTGGGTTAGTGTTGACCATCAAAGGAAGCCATATCCCATTGACCTCACCTTCATGCAATCATGGTTTGGGATTTATTGGCCATTTTAGTGAAGGGTAAAATTGTTTGGTAAAACTTTCCTTGTTTTGGATAACCAGGGGTAAAATAGTCTTCACATAGTTACGTAACTTTGTAAATTTATTAAGACTATACATTTGAGACTAGACTCAATAGCTTTCCAGGAGTGTATGCCTCACATAAAGGAACATTTATGAATATGAGATATGAGTCCATGAAGTCGAGTTAAATCAAAACAGAGTTTTTTTAACCTCTAGTCGTAAAAATTTAAAAACAGATATGTACAAGTATACCGTGATAAAATAAAAGTTAGAAGCCGAAACTTATGTGAGATTTTCATTGACTATATAGACCACAGGTTCACAAGTCAAATTTGGTAAAAAGGACTTGGTAAGTTCTAGTGGAATGCCATGCTTATCTCGAAACACTTCTATGATACATGTTAATTTTTAAACGTTTGTTCTTTCCAACGTACAAAGTCGCGTCAACGACTTTTTGGAGGTGCTATAGGAGTATACTTCCTGCTCGTTCGAGACTCATCATACTTCTGATTTAATTGTTCTTACGGTGAGTTCATAGCCTCGCCTTTCAACTTTTAACTGTATTTATAAACCCCGCGAGGGAGATACATACTTGTTTTATAAACTGAACACAAGAAATTTTATGGTATGCTGGACCCGAATTTGAGATTAATTGCATGAGTAGCTATTGCCAAAAGACCCTAACATCATGAAATGTTAATTGCCTATAATGGATGAGCGCTAGTACAAATAAATAGATCTATTGGGTGACAGCGCCCTGTCCGGGGGTATGAATCGAATCCTTTCAGCCAACCCAGTCCAAGGACAATTTTAATTTGAATTTAGGTAATAAGGCAATAATACCTAGTTATAAGGGCAACATGGATTTACATACAAGATATGTGTTTAACGTTAAGGCGCGGATGACATGATCCCTCATTGCAATAGAAACTTGATTAGTGGCTTGTCCGTACAACAAGTCACACGATGAACAAAAACTTGTGTTCCTTTTTATCTCTTACAAACTCTATGGATTCACTCAACATTTTTGTTGACTTTTTAAGCATGTTTTATCTCAGGTAACCAAGGGTGATGGATGATGTGTACGAGGAGTCTGCGCTAAAGTTTTAAAGAACTTGTATTATATTTGTTTTCCATTTTACAAAAACAAATTATCCTGTTTTGGATACTTATGTTAATGAATTATGGGTAACGATCCGAGTGGAAAACGTATGTTAAATATACTCTGAAAACTTCTTTAAATGGAACAATGTTTTTTAAACGCCTCTTTTCGAGTCATTTTCTATATCCTTGTGTAATTGTACTATGAATTAACACCCAATGTTGTATATTCCGCTGCGTGAAATTTGGGGGTGTTAAAGTATGCTTAACTCACAGATCCTACTATCAAAGTACTTCCCTATCAAATAGTTCTGTCAAACAGCCAACAGCCAGAACACATGCTAATGGGACTCAACAATTAGATCAACCCCAATAGACTTCTAAAGAGTATAGAATATTACTGAAGCACTTTAGAAGCAAACTTCAATTGGCAGATGCTACAGGAATACATAATTTATCTGATGCTGATATTTATGCTGGATTAGCTACATTGGTGGGTATGTTACAGAGGGTAAATTAACTTTTTGGAAAAGGAAATTTTACACCCAATGGAAAATTTTAAATCCATTATATTTTACCACATCGCATAAGCCCCTAAGTCTGGTGATGAATTCAATATGGGTAGAACTAATGCTACTAGAAAGCATTGATCTGTCTATCTAGCAAATAGGGTTTTATATTTTCTAAAATGATTTTTGATGTGATAGTTCATAACTTAGATAGTAATTCAAAATTTTTTAATTTATCCAAGTTTACAAATTATTTTGGATATTTCAACTAAAATTAAAGGTAGTATTTTAGCGCCAACTTTGAACCAAAAAGCTTTGTTTTGCAAATATGAAAAGGGGTTAATGACATGGGACATTGTATACCATTGGTTGACTGCTATTGTTTGGCAGGTTTACTTTGATCAAGGTGAAGGCTCAGCTACAACTAGCTGAACTCCATCACCACCAACCTTTTGATCCAATACCATCCACTGAAGCGAAGGGGAGCGGGTACTTATTCCTTACCACCTCAGCCTTCACCACTACCTCAATCACCACCTCATTCACACCTATTCACCACGATCCATCACCACCTTTTTCACACCTCATTATTCCTCACCACCTTGGATCTTATGAAGCCCCTCTCCTAAAGTAATACATCAGGAAGAAGCTAAGATAGTATGCAAACTCAAGAATTAATGGTACTTGTACCTAAGTTGGTTAACAGGATTGGTAGTTTGGAGAAGGAGTTGAAGGAGACCAAATAACAACTAAGGAATTGATATTGCGTACAAATTGGGTAAATAAGGTGAATTCTTTAGAAAACGCTTTGAATAAGGAAATCCAAGAAAGTAATTGTGTCAGAATTCAGAAAGTGAAGAATAAGAGGATCAGGGGAGAAGTTTCAGATATTAATCCTCTAGTTTCTTTGGTTAAGGAATCCATGAAAGAGAAGTCAACAGACTTTGTTACTCCTACAAAAGCTTCAGGGGAGGCTCAAGAAGAAGAGATTAGTGCTACAATCTTAGAGGCAGCTAAAACATTGTCAAATGTTGCTTCTCAAGGTGTTAGCAAGGAGAAATCAACTGATAAGGGCAAGAGATACAGGAGAAGAGCAAGGTCTATGGCTAAAAAGATTGATACTGGATTGGATTGCCAATAAGAGTTAATACTCTGCAGAGAACAGATTAATACTGGTATTGAAGAAGTTAGTACTGGTAGTACTAAAATTGATTCTGGTACCGCTAGTAAAAGGAGTCAGAGGGAAGGAAAGGCTACAATGATTGAAGAGGATATCCAGGCTACTCACAAAACTAAAGAACAATTGAGACAAGAGGAAGCTAGATTGGAAGAGGCTATAAAGTTGCAAGCTCAATTGGATGAAGAAGTTGCAAAGCAGATTCATTTAGATAAAATGATAGCTCAAAGAATGGCAGAAGAGGAAGCTTTAACAGAACAACAAAAGAAAAGAAAGCTTAAGTTCAATTTTGAAAAGCCAAGTTTTAAAGCTGAAGGAGACTGGGGATACTATTAGAGCTAAGCTAAACAAATGCAAATACAAGTTGTCAAAAGATGTATGGGACAAGATTGCCTAAACAAGATTTTGCTAAAAAGATGGTAGAAATGGTGAACTCAAAGGAAACGAAAACACTTTGCAGAAAATGAGCTAAGCCAAAGAGAAACAAACCTATGACTACATCCCGAGTTTAAGGATCTATATGTCAAACTAACTTAAGAATCAAGGAACTTAGAAGCTTTCTCAGTTAAAGAAGTTAAAGTTTGAAGAAATTAAAGAAGAGTTTGATAAGTTAGTTCAGCAGATTGATACTTTTGTTCCTATAAATCTTGAAGCTACAAAGATAAAATTAAAAAGATATGGAGAAGAGCTTCAGATAAAGACTTCAAAGAAACACAGGTTTGATGATAAAGATGTTCCAGCTGAAGAAGGCAAAGTTGCTGAAGTAAAGGAAGAAGAGCCAGTTAAAAGAACATGAAAAAGAAAGAAGCAAAAGGCTAGAAAAGGTGTAAATGTTGACAAGAGTACACAAGAAGATTTAGAGACTGATTAAGATGAATCAGTGGAGGCTATGAATCCTACTCCTTTGACTACAAAATCTGATAGTGTGGCAAATTGGAAGATATTTCAACAAGGTCAAAGAAGTGTTTATCAGATAATCAGAGCAAATAGAGGTGATACAGTCTACATGAGCTTTGGAGCTATGATTAAAGACTTCATAAGAGAGGATCTTATAGAGTTGTACAGATTGGTAATGCAGAAGTATGGAACAAACATGCCTGAAGATGCATAATGACCATAGTGCTTTGGAGATGATCTCAAGGACTAGTTTGATCCACCTCACAATGAATATATATTATGCTAAAAAAAAAAAAATTTAGAGCTTAACCATCTTCAACAAAAGATGATTAATGAGATAATTATAATAAGTGTGAAGTAACAGTTTAACTTTGGAGGCCTGCACAATCTTATATTTAACGATAGAAAGATATCCATTGTCTAAAGAAGCTTGCAAAGTGATGCAGAAAAGTGAAGCTTCTAGATGGAAAACTGAATGAAGTTTGCTATAAACTTTTTGAAGATGATTGAAAGCAAGCTGGTGTTAGAAAGTGATGAGTTATCAGGTAATTGGACATATTTTAGGAGACTATGGACTATAATGAAGAGAGAAGTGTGTGGGTGTTGGCTTAACCACCACACACAAATGATTATCAGTTCACCATGACTTAATAGGGCAAAAGGACTGTCTAGTCCCCAAGCAAACGCTTTGGTAAGACTTCTAAAATCCTATTATGGTTGATAGTTTTACCAAAAATTATAAGGTAATCAATGCACCATAGTATTTGCACCAAAGCATTAGCTTACTCCAAAGAGGCAAACGGCTACTGGGTAAAGAATCTCAAATCCGTTATAAGCGATAGTTCAAAATACTAATAAGGTTATCAATGCACCTTTTGTTTACACAATGGAAGCATTGACTAGTCCATAAGCAAAAACGGCTCGATTGGTAAAGGACTATCAAATCCGTTGATGGCTAGTAGTTTGCCAAAAAACTATAAATCCAACTTATTTTGGATGTGCTGTGTAGCTGTACAGAGAAGACAAATACTAAAAGAATAAAGTATTGAACTGATTTCGTTTTTTCAAAGAAAATTAACAGATCAACATTCAGAGAAGCTAAGGACTTGAAGACATGCTTGGATACAATTCTTAAAAGCCTAAACTAAAGACAACTGAAGAAACTTGAAGTTAACAACAAGGGAAGTCAAGTTTAGGCAGAGGATATTGTTCGGAATTTAATAAAACAGAATTAATTATGTTAGATTATAGTTTTAGTTTCTGCTAGTATAATAGTAAGTACAGGAAGAGAGGTTTAAATAGTAAATACAGGTTTATGTAAAAGTTAAGGTCTACTTAAGCAGGAAATTATTAAGTTAAAAGATAAATGCATGAGAATCTTAGGGAAAAGATAAGTATTACTTTATACGCGTTATGTAAAGCCCATATAGGTTTTAAGTTGGGAGCCTTATTCTATAAAAGGATCCTAGCATAGTTAGGTAGACACAAGTTCTACAAGAATCATAGAGATCAATATATAATCATAGTTTGTAATCTGTAACCTAGGCAGATTCAAAATTCAATATACAAAGTGTTTTGATTATATTCTACTTTACATTGTTGAATAAATTCTGCGTAATCAAATATGGTTGAATCATTGTTCATTCATTGTTACTTTAGATTTATCTAAGGCAACAAACCCTTTACAAGCTAAAGGTTAAGATCCATTAAGCAAAGGGATCCTACACATACTATGATCAAATCTTGTGATACGTGTCAAAGACAAGGCAAAATTTCACAAAGAGATGAAATGCCTCAAAACGCTATTCAAGTTTGTGAAATCTTCGATGTATGGGGTATCGATTTTATAGGGCCATTTTCGTCTTCACATGGGAATAAGTATATCCTCATAGCCGTTGATTATCTTTCAAAGTGGGTGGAAGCAAAGGTGCTCCCCACAAATGATGCTCGAATTGTAGTTAAGTTTTTGAAATCTCTTTTTGCCCAATTCGAAACACCTAGAGCTATTATAAGCGATCGTAGGACCCATTTTTGTAACGATCAATTTGCTAAAGTAATGTTTATGTATAGGGTCACTCATCACCTTTCTACCGCTTATCACCCTCAAACGAGCGGTCAAGTAGAGGTGTCCAATCGAGGCTTGAAACGTATTTTTAGAAAGGACGGTTGGAGAAAACCGTGCCTCATGGTCCGACAAACTAGATGACGCTTTATGGGCATTCCGTACTGCTTTTAAGACACCGATTGGTTATACGCCTTACAAGTTAGTGTACGGAAAGTCTTGCTATTTACCCATCGAGTTAGAGCATAAAGCATATTGGGCTTTGAAACATGCTAATTTTGATCTTCAAACCGCGGGCGATCACCGAAAGCTTCAACTTAATGAGCTTCATGATCAACCTTACGAGAATTCTTTGATATATAAAGAAAGGACGAAGAAGCTGAGGACCGAAGAAGCTTCACAACTCTAAGAATTAAAAACCGATATTTAATGTTAGTGATCCGAATTTACTCTTCAACTCCGTCTAAAGAATCTCGGAAAGCGCTTAAAACTCGTTGGTCGGGACCTTTCATCATCACCAAAGTTTTTCCATACTGAACCATCGAGTTATCTCAACCCGATGGTCTAAACTTTAAGGTGAATGGAAATCGTTTGAAGCATTACTTCGGAGGGGACTTACCACCCAAGGTAGTCCAGGATCTCCAAAATTTCCTCAAGGACAATGGAATTGCGGGGATCGAAGTCAACAATGTGACTCGGTTACCAAAAACAAAGCGCTTCATGGGAGGCACCCCATGCTTAACCATCTTTCTTCTTTCTTATTTCTATTGTGATGTGAGGAGGCTTGTACTTTTCTGATTCTTGTTGTTTGTGCTTGTGATTGTTTGTAAGATTGACCCAAAATTTTTTGAAGACTCTCGTGTTCGGTGTTTTGTCCCGGTCCACTCGAGTTTCCTAGCCTTTGCTTGGAATTAGTTTTTTGGGGAAAATCCGATATCCTAGATTATTAACGACTAACAATTGAACTTTAGCATACTTGATAAATGGCTTGAGATTTTTGTGATACTTTCTTCATGCTATGGGTTATAAATTCGCTTTATTGAGTTCTATATGGGATTTATAAAGCCTTATACTAGGTAAACATTGAGGATATGTTTAATTTAGTATGGGGTAGTATATCTTCAATATGATCTTACCTACTTTTGCCCGTTGTTCTCACTTACCTGTTTTCCCACAAAAAATTTTAAATTTTTAAGTATTAATATCTAGTTTTCTCTGAATATATATATATATATATATATATAGTTGACACGAATGTAGGTTTTTCGTTGGTGAGAACGAAAAGTAAATTTTGACCCGACTGGTTTTATACCTTAGCTTTCTCCTTAACTTTAAATAGATTGATTTTGCTAATCTTTTATACAAGGAGCTATAAAACGCAAGTCTAGCTTAAAAAGTCAAGACTTTGCAAGTTCCCATAATTGATTTTAAATATGCGAAGTTCGATTATTAGAATTGAGATTGTTGCCAGTCTATGTGACTTGTTAAAGTGCCTGATCTAAATTCGTTAGTGCTATTATACACGAGTTTTCCTTTAATTGAGAAATTTTAAATTGTGAAGAACAAGAGATGATAGAGTAGAATATAAGTTTTGATGCTAAACATAGAATAGTTGGATTTCTTTAAGGCTCATAAGTGTTAATTGTGGCTTTTTCTCCCATTAGCTTGTTTCACCTTTATATATAATTGTTTAAATACATAAAGTTCTTGTTTTTGCGATACTTAGTTAGATCACTTTCTTCTAGAAAAGTAAGGTAAACATCGAGGTTTTGTCATGTTGTGGGAAATATTCTCCCTGGACCATGGTCAGCTCTACTCCCCCCACGCAAACCGATGTAGCATGTTGTTAAAGACCTAGGACATGAAATTTGGCTATAATAATAATGAAAAAAACCGAAGCCGAAATAAGACTTCTGGTATCATTGTCAACTCACATACCGATGTGACAGACCCTTAAAGATGGAAGGTAATATAAAAAACAATAATAAAAAAAATGTAATGCACTAAAAGTTACTACCTCTGCCGGCTCACAACAGATGTGGTAGTCTTCTAAATTAAGGCACATAGCTACAAATAAAACCAAGACCTGATAAAAGTTTTCTGCATCTGCCGGCTCACAACGATGTTGCAACCTTCTAAAAGGTCGAGAAAGTTACCCAGGTCGAAATATGTATAGCTGCATCTTGCCGCTCACAGCCGATAGTTGCAGCCTTCTAAAGGACCAAAGTTAATAATGTGGCAAAAATAATAAAAATAAAGCCAAATTACAGCTTCGGGGTTATACTAAATAAAGCCACCGTCTCGACCTATTGAGTTGTTTCGGATGAAATAAAAAGGATAACCCCTAAATCATGCAAAATTAGAACCTTAATGTGGACCTTATTTTCACCATATCATCTCTTTAGGAAAGGATTTCAAACTATTAATAGTCTAAACCGGGTTTACTTTATTAATAAGGACATAATTTATTTGTCACCAATAATAATAATAAAATCCTTAGAGGAAATTAGGAATAAGGGAGGAAAAGTAAGTACAACAATAGCTTTATGATAGGTGTATAGCATCATAACTTATATTTGAATGATCTTGTTTTTAAGCTTGGCTTGGAGAGGTGAAAGTCGAGGACGATGAATTTATCTTTTTAAGACACTTTTAAGTGCTTTTTGTTCCGTGATCCTAAAAGTTATCAAGGTGGGTTTTGAAAAACTTAAGGAACTTAACTGGTTACCGAATTGACATAACGAATGGGGGGAGGGGTACTTGCACGTGAGGTCCCTTCATCATTTCCATCATCATCATCATCATCATCGTTGAGATGAGATGAGGATGGTTGATCAAATGTGGAGGAGGAAGGGGATTGACGACCTCTTCTCGTGCCACGATCCCTTCTGGGTTTTTGTTCTAGTTGAGCAGCAACAGGATTCATGACACGATCGTACAAGACATAAGATTCATTTTGAAATTTAGGATTTTCACCAATGATGAAATCAAACAAGCGGGTTAATAACATACCATAGGGTAGAATTAACCTGGCTTGATTTGTAACCCACTCCATTCGTTTTGCCATGAAATAGGCAAGATAGAGTTTTTCAGAGTTTGCAACACAATAAAGCATATAACAAAGACATGCGGGAACGTGGTCCTGATTACCCCTAAACAAAAAACATTTTCCTGAATTATTTCTTCCAAAGGTTTCAAAGTTGACACAATTTCACGAGTGAGAATTTGATAATCTTGAACCTTAATTTCTTCTTGACGACGAATGCGAGTGACTTTACCTTCTCTATCTTCTTGAACATACGAGATGATATTGATATGTGAGAAATCACATATCCTTTTTATAACAAAAATGACCCTAAAATGATCAAATTGTGCAAATTATGCTTGTAAATTGCTTGTTTTGTCATTTGTGATGTGTAGGTACGGATATTGCAAAAATCACAAGAAAACGGTCAACCGAACAAACACGAACATGGGAACGGATAGAGTGCACAAGAGCCAGGAATTTCTAGCAAAGGTCAACAAAGTCAACCTTGGTCAACCCACAAAAAGACAAAAAAAACCCTTAAAATACCCAAAATACCCTTAATGTTAAACCATTTTCACCTAAAGTCCCAAAAACCCTAACACCGTTAGTCCAAAACTAACGGTTGTTAAATATGTTTTACTATAAATCCTTTTAACCCATCCCAAGCCCAAATAACACCTACCCAATCTTCTTTTTATAAATCTTAAGCCCAAGTCAACGCCAACTTAACCCTTAGTCAAACCAACAAACGAATAGCATTTGGGGGGCGGGAAAAATAGTTTTTACTGTTCACCGTCTTCCCCATTTCACTTTCTCATAATTAACCTTAATTATGGAGAAATTAATCCCTTCTAGAAGCTCGTCCAGTATGGCACAAAAGATACCAAGTACTAAGCTCCACATTGGCACAAGAAGCGTCATCAAACGCTTGTGATTGGCTACACGGGCTCAAGGGGTTGACACGCGTGCTACAAAGAAACACACCTTGGTGGGAATTTTGTACTAAAATCAAGCCAAAAGAAGCACAAGGCCTCTGACACAAGGATTGCCACGCTGGCAATCCGTGTGCTCACAATCTCATCCAAGGGTCACAATTGAGTATCCAATGATTGAAAGGATTCAAGGGCAGAGATCAAATCAGAGGGGAGCGCCTTTGAGGACCTAGAAGTTTCTTCCTACTCCTATAAATAGGAGGGCTCTCTCATTCACAAAGGGGAATCATCTAGCTTAATATAGGAGTAGTGTAAAAATAGCTTTAGCTAATTGTAATTTTCTAGCTTATTGTCGTTTAAGTCTTTGTAATTTTCATTTAAAAGTCTTGTAATCTGTTTTCATTAATAAAATTTATAGTTCACTTTTAAAACTTGTGTTTGATTATGTTTTACTTTTAAGCAAATTATCATTAAATAAGCTCTAACGTTTCAAAAAGCTTAAATTCACTCATAAGCCTACTAAAGAACTCTTCAACTACGTTGAAAACTCAAAGAATTGGATGATCTAATATTTTCCAAGTGTATTCGTGCTTGAATGACAAGCTCTAGGATAGACTATGATTTGGTGATAAGTTTAAGCTATAAGCTTAAGCTTTTGATATAAGTTCTAATAAGAGAAATCACCTCTGTTTAGCTGAGGTGTGAGGTACACTTCTCTTTATATTTTCCTATTTTACCTTGCTGTCATTTAATTTTCTAGCTATTAAGTTTATTCTTAGCTTATATCTGCTTATTGCTAGCTTATTATAGTTTAAATTAGCTTAATCCTGCTTATTATGTTTGTTTTATGTCTGATATAGTTACTTGATAGCTTAGAATTTAGTTTGCAAGTTATTTTCATAAAACTGTCATAAAAAAACCAAAAATAGTAGCATAGTAATAAATACTATTTAGATCTGCTTATTTTGGTTTGCTAACCTTAATTTAGTTGTGTTAATAGCTTATTATTATCTAATACTACTAGTTTGTGCATTAAATCTTAATTTCATAAGCTAAAAAATAGGGTTAACCTTTTAAGGGGTGGTTTTTGGAACAAGGCAACACTAGCATAATTAGTGCTTGCCCAAGGCCATTATATATCCTTAGGATATGTTTTAGATTTCATTTATAGGTTTATGAGATCTGGCTTTAAGGTTCTTATAGGTTTATATATCTTTTTCTCATCAGTTAGAAAATGTTAGTTTCAAATTTTGCTACGTAAGTTTAATGGTATATGCATTCTTAGCTCAAGCTGCCTATATGTATTTGTCCTCATCTTTCAGTATTTAGTTTAGTAATTAAAAGTATATAATACTATTCTATAAAGCCTGCACTTTGTACTTTAGATTTGGTTTCATATTGGTGCAAACAGCATCAGTCAAACTAAAAATCTTGCAAAAGACCTTTTGCAAGATCAATTTTCAGCAAGTAAAAATAGTTTTTAGAATTTCAAATTTTGAGCACAAGTAGTTTTTAGGTAAAACTACATCTGTTTGAACTTATTTTGTAAAATTTAGCTTAATTAGTTATCTATTTTTTAGTCTCAAATAAGCACTTTGTCATTTTTCATTAAACTTTGAAAAACAAAAAAATAGAGTAGATAGCTTTTTCAACCAGCTTTTTCTTTGATCATTTGCATTTCAAAATACTTTTCAAGTGATGTTTTTAGTAGTCTTTAAGCCAAGGTTTAAGAAGGTATAGGGCTTATTATCACAAGGATCCATTTGGTTACTTAAAAATAAGCTCAAAAGGTGCTATTCTGTCTGTTTGGTTTACAGTTTAGTATAAAAAGCTTAATTTGCTTATTTCAGCTTGTGGCCTTTTCTTTTGCTTATTTCCTGTTTAAACTAGCTTATTAGGTTAGAAGTTAGTCTTAGTAGCTTATTTGATTTTGTTTCTAGCTTATCTTAGTTTTCTAGCCTATTAAGTTTTGAATAAAAAGCCAAAAAGAGTTAGTGTAATTTGTTTTCATTTTAAGCCATTTTCAGCTTATTTTCTAGTTTACAAAAAAGTTGCTTTTACAAAAGTTGTTCCTTTCTAGCTGATTTACAATTTTGCTTTTGGAAATTTTGAAAAAAAAATATATAAAAACAAAAGGCCACAGGTTCGAACCTGTGACCTCTTGCCTCACACACACACGTCCCACAATCACACACTCTCACAAGCTGCGCCCTTGGGTCTTTTTCAAACAAACTTCCCCTTAGTTTTCCTTTATACACATTTTCTTTTCCTTTTAAAAAATATAAGCCGTAGCTTAATTTCAACTTATTGGGGCTTATTTGTCTAGCTCATTTTTAGTAGTTATTTTTATAAAATCAGTCATTTTATTTTACACATTTCATGATTTTTCCATATTTTTAGAGTTTTATTTACTATTTTTAATCATTTATTTTCATTAAAAACTTTAAAAAATAGAAAAATAATCAAAAAAAAACTTTTCTAAAATTTTCTTTTATCATATTTTAGGCTTAGGTTTGAAATTTACTTTCGTAGGGTTAATATTTTGTAATTTCACTTTTTAAAGAACGGGATTTCGTTCCCGTTCTCGTTTTCTTTGTTTTTAAGCTTTAATCACCCTCGTTTTAGAATTTCCTTAGCTTTTACTTATTATCTAGTTAATTAGGATTAGAAAAAGTTTAGAAAATCATTTAGGGTTTAATTTTAGTGTACTTGCTTATTTGTCGCGTTTTATTAAATTCCCGTTAACGTTTTTTCGTAGTTAGTTTTAATCATACCTTTATTTGCTCACTATTAGGATTTTAGAAAACAACCATCTTCGAACCAATTCAAGTCATTGTCCAAATAACAAACGAGGTCTCAATTTCATAAGTCTTTGGGAAAACGACCCGGTAATCACTTACCGGTTAAACGTAGGATATTTTTGTGTAGATTTTTACTTTAAATCTTTGTCCTCAAGGATTTTTAGTAAATTTCTTTATACTTTGATATAATACGTATATATACTTGAAACAACACCAAGTTTTTGGCGCCGCTGCCGGGGATTTGTGATTAAGATTCCTTCGTTTGAATTTGTCGATCGTGATTTGGAGAACCTTTCGTCTTCGAAAGTTACGTCTTTTGAAAAAAATATATATATAAAAAGTAAAAAATATTTTTCTTTTTCTTTTTACTATAAGTAGAAGTTTAAATATAAAAAAATACAAAAATATTTGCTCTTCCGGATTTTTCGATTTTTATTGTTTTCTCTTAAAAACTAAAATACAAAGCAATTTAATTCTCTTACTAGAGAATTTGTGAATATTCATTAATAAGTTCCCGAACTTAAGATTCAAAATTTACCGTTTTGTGTCACTTACGAAAAAAGCGCACCTCTTTTGTGAAATAAGCTATTAGGAGGGTTGTTTCACGGAACTACAACCCAAAGGGACAAACGTTTTTAAGGAGATTCGCTCCCACTACGTCCCCCGTTGCAAATTAACTTAAGGGAGTACACCTAAGTTGTTGAATAATCGTAATAACAAAAATATATTTGTATATATATTTTTCTCTTTTTCATTTGTTTGTTTAGTTGCATGCCAACAAAAAATTCCAATTATTTTCTAAATAATTTCGAACAGAACCATTCCGAGGACGTCGAAAGTAAGAGGACGTTCTACCAAACGATTCGACCCCGATCTTCGTATCTATCCGTTGAAGTTGCACCAATGGCGGAACGAACAATGGAAGAGCTACTCCGTGCACCCACGGAAGGGTATGGAGAAGCTATCGTTTTACCGGAAATTAATGCGGATCATTTTGAGATTAAAACGAATTTTGTTACAATAGATTCAATCTAGCATGTTTTCACGATTTATATAGGGAAAATCCCCACGCTCAATAAATTAGTTTCAAAAGGATTACCTCGACTTTACGATTTAGAGATGTACCGAACAATGTTATTAAGCTAATGATGTTTCCATATTCACTCGAAGGAGCCGCTAAAGTTTGGTACGAGAAAGAACCACCTAATTCTATCTTAACTTGGGAGGATCTCGTAACTAAATTTGTGAATCAATTTTTCCCTCCCCCGAAAACCACTCACTTAAAGAATGAAATCTCTCGTTTTACATAAAAATTCAAGGAGACTTTTAGTGAAGCATGTGAACGATTTAAGGAAATGATTAGAGCTTGCCCCCACCATAGATTTACAGAGTTAACTTAAGTTGATACTTTCTATAACGGTTTAAACGAGAATGATCAAGACTCCTTAAATGCCGCGGCGGGTGGAAATCTTTTAAGTAAGACGAGTAGAGAAGCTCTTAATATAATTGAAATAAATCAAAAGTTCGTTTATTTCACGTAACAAATCCAAATGGTTTCTAGATGAAAATATGAAATCTAGGGAAAGTGTTAGTAAAACGGATGAGAGAATTGATAAGCTTGCGGATCAAATTTTGACCTTAGTTGAGATTGTTTCTAAAAAAGTTGTCACTCCCGCTCTGGTTACAGCGGTTGAGGAATCTTGTGTTACTTGTGGTAGGCCTCATGCTTGGTACAATTGTCCTAATACCGATAACAATCAATCTAGTGTTTATTCGCAAACGGGTTCATAACACTCAACGTTAACCCACCGAACCGTGTTAGTAACCAATGGCACAGACCCGGTTTATAGATCCGGTGCAAAAAATGGTCAAAATAGGTTAATCAAAATCAAGGTCAAGGAATACTTTTAATCCGTGTAAATAATTTTCATGGTACTCAAGGTTTCAGCTCAAATGAATCATGCACCAAAATTTTAAATCAAGGTCCAATTACTCATGCTCCGAATTTTCAAAATCAAGGATTTCAAAACCCACATTTACAAGGCTAATAAAAGATCAAGTTCAACAATGAATTCTAAATGAATTTCAGCTTATGCAAAAGCTAATTAAGTCATTAATGATAAATTTGCAAATCAAAATTAATGATTAAGGGGGAATATATTAAACAATAAGGAAAATCTTAGGAGAAATCTAGGAAACGATAAATAAGTAATTTAGGAAGTTTCGTTTCACAACACGCCTCACCTCGGGTACTCTTCCGATTAATACCAATCCAAAGCCCGAAGGGTAAGATTAAAGCAATCACACTCGAAGTGGGTGATTCATATGAGGGACCCACTATGACCTACATTTCCTTCTCCAAAAAGGTAAGTGGAAACGAGAAACCGAGGACACAACGGATATGAGCGAACAAAATTCCGAAGGAATACCGCTCACATCCCACCTCCGGTTAACCCCATTCCGATTCTGGAACCCGATAATCTGAAGAGTTTACCTAAGCCGAATATTCCATATCCTTCAAGACGTAATGATCAAAAGTCCCGTGACAAAGCTTCGAATCAAATGGAGAAGAGTTTTCAAATCTTTCAAGATTTTGCGCTGAACGACCTTAGCTTCGTCGGACGCTTTACCTTGATTGCCAAGATTTGCCCCTACGATTAAGAGTTGCTCATGAATACGGAAAAAATTGCTTTGAATTAGCTAAATACCGATGAAATGAGAATTGCTCGGCAATGCTCCTCAAAAAGCTTCCCAAAAATCTTGGAGATCCCGGCAAGTTTCTTTTTGAATTTGATGACAATTACAACTCTAGTGACATTAATCCTCTTTTTAAAGAGATATTAGAGGATGTTGAGAGCAAGGACTCAAATGTTTCCAATTTTGATGAACCAGTTTTACTTAACACACCTCTTTTTGATGAGGATGAGTGTATTCGACCAGGAGGGCGATAAATATGAGATCGCTGCATTTACAGCTATTCGGAAATTTTCTACGTATAGTGAGAAGGATTTTTATGACTCTGTATTGGAGATTTTATATTCTATCTTGAGAAATTGATTATTGATGACACCACCCATAATCTTTTTCCCGAGGTGTTATTCGATCATGAACCACAATGCTTCAAGGATGAATCCAAACTTGATACTTTGAAAAATATGGTTAAAGTTTTTGATCCTGGGATCTGGGAGAAAACTTTTTCTCCATCATGTGTGAGACTATCATCTAAGGGCCACCATTATCTTTTCTTCAGAATTGTTGTCCAAATCCTTTTTACTCATCATGTGAACTTTCATTTCTCCTTCGGGAGTGAAGACACCATTTTTGACACCGGCATCTTTGCTTTTCATTTTCCTTCTCAAGAGCCGGTGGCATTTGAAAATCAAATAGAAGTTTGCTCTTCCACGTGTTTCATCCCCAAGGACGAATGAATTCGGGGATCGAGTCAAGCTATGTGACTCGGTTACCAAAAACAAAGTGCTTCGTGGGAGACACCCCATGCTTATCCTTTTTTTTCTTTCTTATTTCTAATGTGATGTGAGGAGGCTTGTACTCTTCCGATTCTTGTTGTTTGTACTTGTGATTTTTTAGGATTAACCTAAATTTTTTGAAGACTCTCGTGTTCGGTGTTTTGTCCTGGTCCACTCGAGCTTTCTAGCCTTTACTTGCCATTAGTTTGGGGAAATCCGATATCCTAGATTATTATCGACTAACATTTATCTTTTAGCATACTTGATAAACGGCTTAAGATTTTTGTAATACTTTCACCATGCTTGGATTATGCATTCGACTCTTTGAGTTTTAGTATGGGGTTTTAAGTCTTAGACTAGGAAACATTGAGGACAATGTTTAATTTTAGTATGTGGTAGTATATCTTCGATATGATCTTACCTACTTTTGCCGTTATTCTCACGTACCCCGTTTTCCCGCAAAAAATTTAAATTTTCAATATCTAGTTTATTGTTCATTTATAAAAAAAATGTGTGTAATAATGGAAAATAGAAAATAGTTGATAAAAATAATAAGTGTTTTGACACGAATGTAGGCTTTCCGTTGGTGAGAACGAAAAATAAATTTTGACTCGACCGGTTTTATATCTTAGCTTTTCTCCTTAACATATATAGATTGATTTTTGCTAATCTTTTATACAAGGAGCTATAAAACGCGAGTCTAGCTTAAAAAAAAGTCAAGACTTTGCAAGTTCCCATAATTGATTTTAAATATGAGAAGATCGATTTATTAGAATTAAGATTGTTGCCAGTCTATGTGACTTGTTAAAGTGCCAATCTTAATTCGCTAGGCTAAGTATTCACGAGTTTCTTTATTAGAAATTTTAAATTGTGAAGAACAAGAGATGATAGAGTAGAGTATAAGTTTTGATGCTAAACATAGAATAGTTGGATTTCTTTAAGGCTCATAAAGGTTAATTGTGGATTTTTGCTCCCATCAGCTTAATAAACGTTATATAATTGTTGAATAAATAAATTTTCTTTGGTTTTTGCGATTCTTAGTTTATATCACTTCGTAGAGATTCCTTCTGGTGAAAATAAGGTACACATCGAGGTTTTTGTCAGTGTGTGGGAAATTTACTCCTAGACAATGTTGGCTCGCATACCGATTGGCAGTTGTTAAAAACACACATGACTTGAAATGAGGCTATAATAATACTAAATAATGAAATGTCACCAAATCCTCAATAGACTTCTGATCAGGTATGGCTCGCAATACCGATGTACATCATATTTAAAGGGTGGAGGTAGTAATAATAATAAATAAAAACTGTTGGCTGATAAAAGTTTACTGCCTCTTGCCGGCTTACAACCGATGTGGCAGTCTTCAAAATAAGGCACATAGTAATAATCCGAGACTGATAAAAGTTTACTGCATCTTGCCGGCTCACAACCGATGTTGCAGCCTTCTAAAAGGTCAGAAAAGAAAAAAGGAAAATAGGGAAAAAAAATAGTAGGAAATCACTAAGGTCGAAATAAGACTCCTGGACCATGGTCGGCTCGCATACCGATGTGACAGTTGTTTAAAGAACCGAAGTTTAATAATATTGCTATAATTATAATAATAAGAAGAATAAAGCCAAATTTCGACTCCGGGGTTATCTAAATAAAGCCTCCGTCTCTGGACTCATAGTTGAGTTGTTTCGGATGAAATAAAAAGGATAACCCCTAAATCATGTGAATTTAGAACCTTAATGTGGACTTTATTTTCACCACATCGTCTCTTTAGAAAAGGATTTCAAACTATTAATAGTCTAAACCGGTTTACCTTTATAAACAAGACAAAATTATTTGTCACCCATGAATAATAATAAAAACCTTAAGGGAAATTAGGAATAAGGGAGAAAAGTAAGTACACAATTAGCTATTATGAGTAGTGTTAGCATTATAACTTGTATTTTACAATAATCTTGTTTTAAGATGGCTTATGGAGAGGTGAAAGAAGGGGAACATGTATTTATTCATTTGGACACTTTTTGTGCTTTTTGTTCCGTGATCCTAAAAGTTATCAATGAATAATGAAAGCAATACATTATGTCACACATGAATAAGTTGTAAGTTGTAAATTAGGAAAATAAATAAATAATAAAAAATAAAAAAAATAATAAAAGAAAAGTTTTGAAAAATAGGAAAATGGGGTGTTTTATAACTTGTAATTTCTTAACTCTCCCCACAAAAGTCTTTGCTACTTTTCAAAGGATTAGTTTGGGGAAGTTTTGAGGTATTTGGTTTTAGAGCATATAATATTGCGTGAGGACACGACAATCACTTAGTTTGGAGAATTTTGATATGTGAGAAATCACATATCCTTTTTATACCAAAAATGGCCCTAAAATGAACAAATTGTGCAAATTATGCTTGTATATTGCTTGTTTTGTCATTTGTGTTGTGTAGGTACGGATATTGCAAATGTAACAACCCACCCCGGAAAGGAGGCCGAAACGTCATAATCATGGTGTCATATCAAAGCATAATAAAGGCATAAAGTCATAAATGATAACATAGGACAAGGTGGAAAGCCGGAATCAAACATCGGCTACCCAATTTGAGATCAACATGAATAACGTAAAACATCTAAAGACAAAAACATTGTCCAAGAATAGTATAAGCACATCAAAATGTCTGCGATATAAAGAAGAAGCTAAATAGGTCACTCCTAAGCCACACACCTCTCATAGCCCAATCTCCCGCTAGAGTACCCCTCCGTATAATGGAAAAAGAAATAAAATACGGCTGCTCTAACGCTTAGTTAACGGATATAATAACAATGAAATTATAAGTAGAATCCTGGGATAGTAAATACAAATAGCGGAAAGACAAAGTGTCATGAGGAAACCTTGGAGAATGCGTCATGAAGAAATAGTAAAAAAGACATGTAAATGACAGAAATACGAAGTAAAGAATGTCATGAAATATCATGGATATGGTATAAACATAAAATATAAGGAATGCCCCAACGGAGCTCATATAATCGTACATGTCAATAATAATAATGTCCCGTGAAAACATTGCATATAGTACATAGGGGGCTGCTCAACATGTAATAGAGGGGTGACCTCATTATAATAATAATGGGTTGGGAGTGATCGAGCTCCAATGTGATTGGGATGTAGAAGCACACTACCAACCAATCACCATGAACGTGTAAACAAGTAAACAAGGATGCACCCATACGCCCCTGAAATAATAATGGCCAAACATGAAATATAATCTGAGTAACATGAAAAGGGACTCTCGGCTGAAATCACTCACAACGCGAAAAATCGTGACACAAGGTGCCTCATGACACGGTCAGGTACCAACTCCATGACTAGTGGTTAATCTTTGTGTAATAAAAGCCCTAAAACACTAACACCGTTAGTCCTTTGTTAATAAAAGACTAACGGTCGTTATCCCTTAATTATAAACCCTTTTTACCTTTTAACCCCAGCCCACTTCTAACCGAGCCCAAAACACCTCCCGAGCCCAAGTCAACCCATCCTTGACCTCCGTACAAACAAACGTTATAGACGGTTAAAAAGGGCGCGAAGGTGAAGTTACTGTTCACCTTCGTCCCAAACAATTACCCTGCATAAATCAAAGAGTATCTCTTCTAGAACACCCTCACCCACAAAGGCCCCTTGAAATTCCAAGTACTATAGTAAACCTAACTCAAGGCATCAAAAACGTCACTCATGGGACCTGATGGCTACAACTGACAAGAAATGACACGCGTGCTCAAGAGAACATCACCCATAAGTGAAACTTACACTAAAGACAAGGCCAAAAGAAGCACAAAGCTCCAAAGATGTAGATTGCCAGCTTGGCAATCCGGTGACCAATTTTGATTCTAACTGCCAAGATTAAGCATCCACTGATTGGAAGATTAAAGGGACGAGAAAATCAAAAGCTTCCAAGGACGTGTGAAGACCCAGAATCCTTCACCCTTGCTCCTTAAATAGAGGCCTCCACTCCTAACTCACAAGAGAGTTAGTTAGTTTAGTAAGCTTTTATTATAGTTTTTTTAAAAAATTGTAATTTTCATTTCAAGTAATTTTTAGCTTACTTTCAGTCAATGTAATTTCCTTTTTCATCTTGTACTCAGTTACTGTTTTAATGAAAGATTAAGTTTTCTTATTAAGCAATTGTTCTTTTCATAAGTTTACTTTTAAGCAAATTATGATTAAATAAGCTCTTCCTTTTCAAAAGCTTCAAATACACTCAAAGCTACTAAAAGCATTCTCAAATACTGAAAAACTTTAAAGGAATTGATGGCTGCTAAGAGTTTACAAAGTGGATATTTAGTTTCTGGAGGTCAAGCTTTAGGATTAGACTAGGATTTGGTGATAAGTTTAAGCTATAAGCTTAAGCTTTTGATATAAATTCTGATATAAAGAGAAATCACCTCTGTTTAGCTGAGGTGTGAGGTACACTTCTCTTTATATTTTCCTATTTAACCTTGCTGTCATTTAATTTTCTAGCTTTAATTTATTGTTAGCTTAATCTGCTTATTGCTTGCTTTTATAGATTTAAAATTAGCTTAAAATCCTGCAATTATGTTTGTTTGATTTCTGATATAGTTACTTATAAGCTTAGACTTTAGTTTGCAAGTGATTTTCCATAAAAACTGTCGTAAAAAATCCAAAAATAGTAGCATAGTATTATAGCTTTTAGATCTTGCTTATTTGTTTGCTTAACCTGTTAATTAGTTGTGTTAATAGCTTATTATTATCTGGTACTACTAGTTTGTGCATTAAATCTTAATTTCATAAGCTAAAAATAGGGTTAAGCCTTTTTAAGGGGTGTTTGGTACAAGGCAACACTAACTTAAGTTAGTGCTGCCAAGGCCATTTAGTCCTTAGGATTGGTTTTTAGTTCATTTATAGGTTTATATGAGATCTGGCTTTTAGTTCTTATAGTTAAAGTTCTGTTTCTCATCAAGTTAGTAAATTGTTAGTTCAAATCTGCTAGCATAAGTTTAATGGTATATGCATTCTTAGCTCAAGCTGCTCTAGTAGTATTTGTCTCTCTTTCTATATTTAGTTTAGTGATTTAAAAGTATAGAATACTAGTCCTATAGCCTGCACTTGGTAGCTTTTAGATTTGGTTCATTTGGTGCAAACTGCATCAACAACTAAAACTTGCAAAAGACCTTTTGCAAGATCAATTTTCAGCAAGTAAAAATAGTTTTTAGAATTTCAAATTTTGAGCACAAGTAGTTTTTAGGTAAAACTACATCTGTTTGAACTTATTTTGTAAAATTTAGCTTAATTAGTTATCTATTTTTAGTCTCAAATAAGCACTTTGTCATTTTTCATTAAACTTTGAAAAACAAAAAAATAGAGTAGATAGCTTTTTCAACCAACTTTTTCTTTGATCATTTGCATTTCAAAATACTTTTCAAGTGATGTTTTTAGTAGTCTTTAAGCCAAGGTTTAAGAAGGTATAGGGCTTATTATCACAAGGATCCATTTGGTTACTTAAAAATAAGCTCAAAAGGTGCTATTCTGTCTGTTTGGTTTACAGTTTAGTATAAAAAGCTTAATTTGCTTATTTCAGCTTGTGGCATTTTCTTTTGCGTATTTCCTGTTTAAACTACTTATTAGTTAGAAGTTAGTCCTTAGTAGCTATTTGATTTTGTTTCTAGCTTTAATCTAGTTTTCTTAGCCAATTAAGTTTATTGTGAATAAAAAGCCAAAAAGAGTTAGTGTAATTTGTTTTCATTTTAAGCCATTTTCAGCTTATTTTCTAGTTTACAAAAACATTCTTCGTATCACAAGTTAAAAACATTTTTCTTATTGCTTTAATTTTTATGTGTCAAGATATCCATTTAATTCTAAAATGCATAACATGTGGAAATAGAATTACATAACACAACGCACATTACAATTAACAATTTAAGTGTTTTATTAAAACAATGTAATCGCACATTTTATCATGGGAGAAGATTAAAGGTTATCCAAACCTTAGTGTTGGGACTTAAAAGACTTCATTGATTCTTAGAAGTTACTACTGCTCAGGTACATAATGGAAATTATGCTAAGTGGTTAGTACTGGTAGTATAATGTTACCACTGCTAGTTACTACTGTTAGTATAATTTAGTACTGATAGCATAAAGTTACTGTTGTTAGTTGAAGTTAAGACTGCTCAGTGTTGAAGACTAAAATATAAGCTAAGTAGTTAGTGCTGCTAGTAGTAAAAGTTAAGACTCCTAGTACAAGTTACTACTGTTAGTGTATATTAGTACTGCTAGTACTAATGTTACTACTGCTTATGTTTATTAGTGCTGCTGGTGGAAAGATTACAATTGTTTGAAGACTTTCTACTGTCAAGAGGATAAAGACGAATTAAAGAGATAAAGATTGTTTGGAGAACAAGAATGCGTGTGAAGATAAGTATTGAGATATTTATGTACAAGATATACATAATGTATTTATTTAGAAGATTACGTTTATGTTTAGAAAAGATTGAGATATCTTAGGAATGTATTGTAAGCCGACTAGGACTCCTTAGTCTATAAAAGGAGGCTCTAGGGCATTAGTTGAGATATCACAAAACACGCAGTCGTATCATTATCAGTTTTCATAGTTGTCAAAGTCGATTAAGAAAAGCTTCAAGGTTGTAAACCCCAGTACTAAGTTAAGAGTACTCGTATTATTAATCTAATAATATTGGAGCGTTTAGTTATATCTTTGTTGTTCAAGATTACTGTTTCATTGATTTTACTTCTAGAGTATTAAGGTGTAGATTCCGCATACACTTTAATATACATACAAAGTTTCTACAACAAGTTATTTTGAATTTATCCAAGGTAATTTAACCTTAGACAACCTAAGGAATCGATCTAGGTTTGGGATCAACACTTAGATTGACACCCTCAAAAGTTATAAAAAAAACTCAGGTATTTCAATCATTAACAAACCAGTGCAATTGCACGTTTAGTCACGAGAAAACATTAAATGATAAACAAACCCTATATCATATTGGTTATAAATAACAAAAGTAATTAGATCATTAATAAAACTGTGCAGAAACTTTATGTAAAACTTCCTTATAAACCAATGTATGTGTATGTTTTTATCATGGGAGAAAATTACTATATAAACTAAACCGTTGATATAATTGTACAAAACGTTAGTTAAGTTTCAAATATTTTTTAAACTAATTTTAACTAAATCCTACGATTTAGTTTTGGGAAAACATTTTAGTTTCATTTAATTTCTAAAATCGATTTGCAGTTTTACACAAGTCGCAACAATATATAAAATGCAAATAAATGAAACAATAGAAAACAATCATACACGACATGTAAAACCTCAACCGATGAATTCCTATGCTCAGCTTGTAAGCTATCATGAAAACCCGAGAGGTCAACTAATAGACAAGTAACCAAAATACTATGGCTCCTAGTTGCTTTTAGACCTATTCTAAAGCAAGTAGAACCCAATAAGCCTCAAAAGTTGTTGGGATTAAAAGTCTTCTTGATGTTGTTAGAATGTTATCAAAGATAATACACAATGATTCTTTACTAAATAAAGATGTTTCACACTTGGAAAGTAATTTATTATTTTAGGCCAAGCCAGAAATAAAGTAAGATGTCTGTGTTGGGGGGGGTGGGGGGGGTGGGGGGGGTGGGGGGGGGGGGGGGGGGGTGGGGGGGGGGGATTAAAAGTCTTCTTGATGCTGTTGGAGTTACTGCTTCTCAGGTTTATGTTAATATTGCTCTAATGAAGTTAGTGCTGCTTATGAACTTCAAAGAAAATATACTAAGTAGTTACTACTGCTAGTACAAAAGTTAATGCTGCTAGTGAAAGTTACTACTGTTAGTACAAATACTGCTTAAAGTTAATGCTGCTGAGGAATTACTACTGCTCAAGAAAATATTCTAAGTAGTTAGTACTGCTAGTATTAAGTTAATACTGCTAGCGTAAAGTTAGTACTGTTTGTTAGTACTGCTTACTTGATATGTATTAGTTATTTATAGAAAAGATTTTATATACTTAGAAAAGTATTATAAGCCGAGTAAGACTCCTTGGTGTATAAAACGAGGTCCTAGGGCATAGAGATTGATGCACCACAACGTTACACACGTACCAAAACCAAAAATAAATCTTTTTCTTAGCTTCAAGGTGTTTGTTAAACCCAAATTACTTTGAAGAGTATTCGTTTTATTTTCATTTATAATATTGAAGCTTTTTTGTTGAATTGTTTGTTCACCTAGAAATTACTGTTTCATTGATAATTCTTTTGTAATATTAAAAGGATTAGATGCTTGCATATCTTTTATACATTCAAACAAAGCTTTTACTATAGTTGTGTTAGATTTATCTAATATAACTAAACCTTAAACAAGCATAAGGAATTTGATCTATTGAAGTGGGACCAACAAGTGGTATCATAGGTTGTTGAAAAGCTTTAAATAAGAAGAACCTGTTTTTATACATAAGATCTTTTGCTAAAAGACATGGATCAAGATTCTGCACACATGGTGGCTGCATCCGAAGTTCCCATGCTCAAACCTAGTGAGTTTGAGATATGGAGGATGAGGATTGAACAATATATCCAGATGATAGACTATGCACTATGAGAAGTCATAGAGAATGGTGCAACCTTGCCAAAAACAGCAAATGCGGAAGGAGTTATGACAGAGATGCCTATTACTACCGCTGAAGAAAAGGCTCAGAGAAGATTAGAGGTAAAAGATAGAAGTACTTTAATGATGGACATTCCCAATGAACATTAGTTAAAGTTTAACTCTATAAAGGATGCTAAGAAGTTGCTAGAAGCGGAAGAAAAGAGATTTGGTAGGAATTCAGCTACTAAAAAGACTCAAAGGAATTTTTTAAAGCGGCAATATGAAAACTTCACTACTCTAAGCTCATAGATGATTGATTAAACTTTTGATAGGCTTCAAAAGCTTATGAGTCAGTTGGAGCTTTTAGGTGAAAAGCTTTCACAAGAAGATGTTAATCAGAAGTTATTAAGAAGTTTGTCAGCTAAATGGAACACACATGTTGTTGTGTGGAGGAATAAAGCTGATTTGGATACAATGAGCATGGATGATCTCTACAACAACCTCAAGGTGTATGAACCAAAAGTTAAAAGGATGTCTAGCTCAAGTTCAAGCACACAGAACTTGGCTTTTGTATCCTCTTCAAATAACAACACTAGCATCACTAATGAAGTAGTTAATACTGCTCATGGAGTTTCTACTGCTAGAACTCAAGTTAATGTTGCTAATTCTACAAATATTGATAACATGAGAGATGTTGTTATTTGTGCATTCTTTGCTAGTCAACCAAATAGTCCTCAACTTATACATGAGGACTTGCAACTAATCCATCCAAATGACATGGAAGATATGTATTTGAGATGGCAAATGGCCATGTTGACTATGAGGGCAAGAAGGTTTTTGAAGAATACATGAAGGAAGCTTACTGTTAATGGCAATGAGACTATTGGTTTTGATAAATCCAAAGTGAAGTGCTACAACTGCTACAAGAGGGGACATTTTGCTAAGAAGTGCAGAGCTCTAAGAAATCAAGACAACAAAAACAAGGAAAGCTTAAGAAGGAGTGTGCCTATAGAAACATCTACTTCCATAGCTTTAGTGTCATGTGATGGTCTTGGTGGATATGACTAGAGTGATCAGGCTGAGGAAGGGCCTAATTATGCACTCATGGCTTTCTCATCTTCAAACTCTGACTCAGAGGTATCTAATGATTCTATTTGTTCATAATCTTGTTTGAAAACTGTTGGATCTCTTAAATCTCAAAATGATCAACTATTAAAAGATTTAAAGAAATCTGAGTTACTGGTTCTAGGTTATCAGATAGGCTTAAAGTTAGTGGAAGAAAAACTTGAAGTTTATAAAGCAAATGAGTCTATTTAATTACAAGATATTAAGGGCTTAAAATTTGAAATTCATATAGGAGAAATAGCTATTAGAGAGCTTAGGAAGAAGCTTGAAATAGTTCAAAAAGAATAAGATGGCATTCAACTTAATGTAGATAAATTTGTTAATGCTCTAAAAGATTTAAAAAGCTCATAGAGAGTCAGATAGATTGACATGTGCAAGGAAGGTTTAGGCTATGAAATATTTAATGCAGTTGCACTCCTACACTAGAAATTTCATTACCTCCAACCACTTGACTTGTCTTTTATGGTTTAGGATGATTTTGTTAATGAGCCTATAGTGGAGAAACTGTAAAAGCTTTGTCTTTTGAAGGAAAGAGCACTAAGGTAGTTAGGAAGAATGATGATGCCCCAATTATTGAAGAATGGGTGTCAGATGATGAGGAAGAGGATGTGTCTCAGCCTAAAATTGAAAAGAAAACAATTAGGCCTAGTATTGTTAAGAAAGAGTCTGTAAAATCTAAACAACAAAAAAAACTGCTAGGAAAACTGTTAAACAAGATGAGGATACATAGGGCAAAAACACTTTCACAGTCCAAGAGGCAATCAATGAAATAGGAATAATATTGATGTCTAACCAACTAGGGAAGCAATTTTGATTTGTTTATTAAGGCTTGTTATGTGTGTGGAGCTTTGTCATTTGCAGGTTAATTGCAATTTCCATTCAAAAACAGTATTTCAAAATCAAAAGAATGATACAAACCTGTTTGGAACAATGCTCAAAGGGTGAATCATCAAAACTTTGCTAAAAAGATACCCATGTGCTAAAAGAACATGGTTCACGTGCAGTGCTAATAAAGTTGTTTGTATCAATTAATATGCTTGACAAAATATTTCAAAAACAACAGTATTGGTTAATACTGCTAGACAAGTTAATGCTGCTCACTTGAAAATAACAGTGAATGCTGCTAGATGAATGTCATATCTTTCTAAATCAGCACATTCAACTGTTAAGAGGCCCATTCATAAGAACACAACATTTAAAACTGGTATTATAACAAAGGTTAATACTGTTAGGGATAAAAATATTGCTATGCCAAAAGGAGTAGTTAATGCTGTTAAGGGAAATAATTTAATATTGTTAAGGCCTCAGCTTGTTGGGTTTAGAAATCAAAGCATAAAGTTTTAGATCATGTTTCTAAACATAATAGTGCATCAATCACCCTAAAAAAGTTTGATTATGTTGATAAGGCAGATCCAAGTCAGTGATGGCTTGGTCCCCAAAAGAAAACTAATTTTCTTATTTAATGTGCAGAGCAATCCACAAACAGATTTACAGGATCAAGGAGTGATTGTAGTGGATGCTTAAGGCACATGACAGGGAACATGTTCCTATCTTACAACTATGACGAGATAGATGGGAGGATATGTTGCTTTTGGAGGAAACCCAAAAGAGGGAAAAATTGAAAGTCCTTATTCATCAATAGGCACAAAGGTGATATTCTATGTCTTATGTTTTTGTGGGATGAATATCAATTCGGTTCAAAAAGAAGGACAATTATGTTTGGCATTTGAGAAAGTTGATGCATGAGAAATTTCAGATGATGTTTATGGAAGGACCTTCATTCTTCTAGGGATTACAAGTGAAGCAGAAAAAAAAAAAAAAAGAAGGTTGGCCATATTTATTAGTCAAGGATAAATATTGTTGATGAAATTAAGAAATTAGTTTTAGATGTCAAGACTGCAAGCAAACCACGGAAACTCAAAAGCCTCTGCTCAAGGATGAAGATGGTGTAGAAGTGGATGTTCTTATGTTTTGGTCATTTGATTGGTTCTTTGATGTATCTTTACTTCTTTAAGACCTGAAATTCATGTTTGCAGTGTGTGCTTGTGCAAGATACCAAGTCAATTAAAGGTTTCACACCTTCATGCTATGAAAAGGATTTTTAGGTACTTAAAAGGTCAACCAAAATTAGGACTTTGGTATCCAAAAGATTCTCATTTTGATTTTGGTAGCCATAAACTAATAGTGTTTAGGCTAGAGCTTGCTTGGATAGATAGTCTATAACTGGAGGTTGTCAATTTATTGGTTGTAGTTTTATATCATGGCAGTGCAAGAAATAGACAATGGTTGTAAATTCCACAACAGAAGTTGAATATGTAGCTGCTTCAAGTTGCTGTGGACAAGTGCTTTGGATTCAGAATTAACTACTTGATTATGGGTACAATTTTATGCATACCAAGATCTTTATTGACAATAACAGTACTATTTGCATAATTAAAAATCATGTTTTTCATTAAAAAACAAAGCATATAGAGATCAGACATCATTTTATTAGAGATTGCAATGAAAAGAAATTGATTCAAATGGTCAAAATCCATACTCACAAGAATGTTGCAGATTTACTTACAAAAGCTTTTAATGTAAGTAGATTTCAATATTTGATTGTTAGTATTGGAATGATGAATCTTTAAAGTCTTTTATCACTTTATGTTTTTGTAGAGTTTTGTATGAATTAGTATTGTTATTCATGTCATTAAAAGTTTATGTTTTGTTATGTATATATTAGATGTGGTTATTATTAATACTGTTTGAGTATACTGTTAGTTATACTTAATACTGTTAGGTATAATTAATACTGTGATAATTGTGAAAATTGCTATGGCTTGTGTTTTCTTGGTTTTTGGACTAACATTTTGCAGGAAAAGCAAAGAAAAGTGTTAAATTGATAATGGAAAAGCTGTTTAGAATAGAATTAGAGTTAATGCTGGTGACTCAAAGTTAATGCTGCTAGGCATAACTTACCACTGCTGGTTCTAAGTTAATGCTGCTAGGCATACACTTACTACTGCTGGGCGAAAGTTAATGTTGTTGAGGGTATTTTCCATAAATACTTCGATTAAGGGTTTCAATCAATCATTTAATCGATTTCAATCTTTCAAATACTCTCCAATTACAAACCCTAACTTAATTTTATCATACATTATCAAAACCCAACACAAATGAAGACCCTAAAGTTTGCTGATACTCATAATATGGTCACATTTTTGTCTAAACTCACAGAAAGTGATGGGTTTGAACAAATTGTGGATTTTTTGAATGCACACTCTATAAGGCATGTTTTAATGATCAATCCTACAATATACATTTCTTGTATCGAACAGTTATGGTCTACTGTCAAGGCAAAAACTATCAATGGGGAAGTACAGTTGCATGCCCTAGTAGATGGCAAGAAGATAGTTGTCACTTAAGCATCTGTGAGAAAAGATATTCAACTAGCAGATGAGGAAGGTATTAATTGTCTACCAAGTTCTACCATCTTTATAACCTTACATTGATGGGGTATTGAGAAAAATTCAAGATGCTTTTCTTTTATATGCCATTATTTCACCACAATGGAAATTTCTGATTCATACTATTCTACGATGCCTAAGTTCAAAGACTACTATATGGAATGAGTTTAGTAGTACTATGACATCTGCAATTATCTGTTTGGCTACAAATTAGAAGTTTAACTTTTCAAAATACATTTTTGAAAGTATGATTAGAAACTTGGATAATTTGTCTAGCAAATTTTTGATGTATCCAAGGTTTGTATAAGTGTTTTTGAATCAACAACTTGATGGGCTGCCAACTCATAAGAGAATTTATAATGCACCCTCTCACACTAAGAATATTTTTGGAAATATGAGAAGGGTAGGAAAAGGTTTTTCTGGTAGAGTAACACCTTTATTTCTAATAATGGTAGTACAAAACCAATCAGAATTAGGTGAAGGTTCAGCAAATCCAACTGATCCCCATCACACACCCACTATTACTCAATCATCTACTCAGCCTCAAAAGACACAAAAACATAGGAAGTTTAAAAGAAAGGACACTCAGTTACCTTAGCCTAGTGATCCTAATGAAAGTATTACAGATGAGGCTGTTCATAAGGAGTTGGGTGATGGTTTGGTGAGGACTGCCACTACTGCTTCTAGCTTAGAAGCAGAGCAGGATAGTGGTAACATATTAACTTGGACCCAATCAAAGGGAAAAAACCTAATGAATCAGTTCCTTAGGATCTACTTAGGTGGTGGTCCCAAGTGCTAAGAAACAATGGGGATATGATTGCTCAAAACTATAGGTTTGAGAATGTATCTAAAAACATTCCAATTGATTCACTGCTCGCAAGAGTGTAACACATTCGAAGTGATGAGGATAGACTTAATTAATGAATTGATGGAACTATGATACACTTTACAAAAATGGTTCTTTGATTTGAGAAGGACAAAGGACCACTCAAGTTATAAGATTACCAGTTTAAAAAGGAGGGTCTCAAAAAGCTTGAAAGCAAGATAGTCAAAACTCATTAAGCATGAAGAGATTATACAAAAGTTGGGTTAAACTGTGGGTAGAAATCCTCTGAGATGAAGAAGATTTGGAGTGAGGATGCATCCAAACAGGGGAGGAGGATTAATGCTATTGATGCAGATAAAGACATTACCCTGGTTAATGTTCAAGATGATGCTGATAATGAGATGTTTGATGTGAATGTTTTAAATGGTGAGGAGGTGTTTGTTGCAAGGCAAAATGAAAATGTTGTTGAAGGAAAGTGATTGATGTGCTAAGTTAGTACGGCTTGCAACATTCTGTTACAAATCTTCTGAAGAATATTACTTTGGCCATCAAGCATTTGAAGCATTAAAAAACTTCAAAACCCAAGGTGAAAGGGATTGTTTTTCAAGAGCCATCTACAACAACAACAATAACAACAACTTCTTCACAACAATCATAGGACAAGGGTAAAGGAATAATGATAGAAGAACCTGTGAAGCCTATGAAGAAGAAAGTTCAAATCATGCTTGATGAGAAGTTGCTTTGAAGTTACAAGCTGAATTTGATAAAGAAGAAAGGACTTACAAGAGAGAAGTAGAAATGAAAAAGAAGCCAATATTGCCTTGATTGAAGAATGGGATAACATTCAAGCAAAGATTGATGCTGATCATCAGTTGGCTGAAAGATTGCAAGCACAAGAACAAGAAGAGTTGTCTGATGAAGAAAAGGCTACATTATTTCAACAACTCTTAGAGAAAAGAAGAAAGCATTTTGTAGCTAAAGAGCAGAAGAGGGAAAAGAAACAAAACCACAACAAAAGTCACAGAAAGATAATGTGTACTTACCTAAAGACACATGGAGGATACAAGGTTAATGATTTGATGTTGAAAAGATTTGATTCTTTCCAAGATGATGTTTGATATAGCCTTCAAAAGGGTAATTACATTTAAAGACTTTTAGAACAGAGTTTGGTTGGAAGGAAAAGAAATAGATAGGAGAAGTGCGATACAGAGAGGTAAAAAAGCAAAAAGGTGGATGATGACAATGAAACAGCAGAGCTTAAATAGTGTATGGAAATCATTCCAGATAAAGAAGAGGTAACAATTGATGCTATTCCTTTGGCTGTTAAGTCTCCAAGGTTGTTAACTAGAAGATCTACAAAGAAGGAAAGAAAAGCTATTATCAAATAATAAGAGCTGATAGAAAGTCTCAAATGTACAGGATTTTAGTTCAAATTGATTAAAGTTGTAAAAGGGAAGATTTAGAAGACTTGTACTAGTTGTAAAAGCTAGATATGGATCAACAAGACCAGTGGAAAGCATGGATTATCTGTTATGAAATGATATGAAAATAATGTTTGAACCACATGTAGAAGATGAAGTATGCAAGCTGCAAAACGGATACAAAGTGTTGGAATGGAAGCTGTATGACTCCTGTAGAGTACATTTCTTCAGGATGCCTGTATTGAGATTTACATGTTGTAGAGAAGAAGTATCCTTTACACCACCTTATAGTATTCATATGATGTTAGAAAAGAAAGCTTCAAATTGATTATGAAAGTAAAATGGCTTATCAGCTGTGTAAATTGATCAAAAAATAGCTTAAGAAGTGAAGAAGTGTTTGGAAGCATTCTTTTGGTGTTGATGAAGCTTAAATGAAGAAACTTGATGATTTTGAAGAAGAATATCAAGTTTAGGGAAGGATTGTTGGGATTAAAAGCCTTCTTGATGCTTTTGGAATTACTACTGCTCGAGTTTATGTTAATACTGCTCTGATGAAGTTAGTACTCTTTAGAGACTTCAAAGAAAATATACCAAGTAGTTACTACTCCTTGTACAAAAGTTAATGCTGCTAGTGAAAGTTACTACTGCTAGTACAAAGACTGCTTGAAGTTAATGCTCCTCAAGAAAATATTCTAAGTAGTTGGTACTGATAGTATTAAGTTAGTACTACTAGTGTAAGTTAGTACTGTTTGTTAGTACTGCTTACTTGATATGTATTAGTTATTTATAGAAAAGTTTTTATATACTTAGGAAAGTATTGTAAGCCGAGTAAGACTCCTTGGTGTATAAAAGGAGGTCATAGGGCATAGAGTTAAAGACGTACCAAAACCAAAAATCAATTTTAGTCGTATCTTTTATAGCTTCAATGTCTTTG